>PRKT01000037.1:699645-712353 GCA_003671525.1 Saccostrea glomerata | reverse complement strand
GGGGGGGCCAACCTTCCTTTCAGTAAACATTTTCTATAGTAAAGGTAATGTCGGGAGAAAAAGTGGGGGGGCCTGGCCCCCCCTGGCCCCCCCTGATACTACGCCCCTGTAAATATATTTATTGTGGTTTTGGTTCTCTAAGTTGAATATTTCCAGTTGTTCCATAAAGTAGCAAAGGTGGTACGGGCTTTTGCAATTTTATTTACAACGTTCAAGGTGGAATCTCCATATTGGCTGTGATCTTGTTGCCAAGGTATATAAAATTGTCTATTTCTCTATTCGATTGTCGTTTGCTGTGACTTCCTTTTAACTCTTTGTATTTATTTTCATTTACTTTGTTTTGTTTACATTTATATTTAGTCCAATTTGCCTGTTATACTTGACCAGGTCATCAGTTTTGCTTTGAATATTTTATATATCGCAGTGCTAGTAAATCGATGTAATCTGCTAAGTCAAGATCTTCCAGTGACTGTTGAGATGTCAAAGATATTCCCCCATTAGCCTTACTGGTAGCGATTTTTATAAGCCAGTCTGTGCAGAAACTAGAGGTATGATGAAGGCAGACATCCCTTTCGTACCCCAGTTTGGATTCTGTCCGTTTGTTATGTGCCGTAGATCATATTTGTCTGGAAGTACTTGTATAGCATCAATAATGAAAATGATCTTGTTAGCATGGTTAGTGATGCCAAAATATCTGAGAATCTTCCATAAAGCAGGACGATGAATACTGTCAAAAGCTATGGCAAATCGATTAAATTGGCATACATTGTTGTGTTCCATTCATTGCTCTGTTCCAAAATGTGCCGTAAGGAAATTATCTGGTCTGTGTATGATTTTCCTTTTCTGAATCCAGCTTGTTCTTTACGAAGGTACTAGTATATGGGTCTACCACTGAGGCCATTCTGTTTAAGATGACTCTGCTCAAGTCTTTGCTGGTAACAAAATAATTCCTCTCCAACTATTTGTGTCAGCTAAGTCACCTCTCTTCTACAGCTTCACTTTGAGACCAAACTTCCAATCTTCTGGCCTGAGGGCCATAAAACTTAGACGAGCTCGCTTTTGATCTCAGTCTCACCCTTTCCAAAGGAATATATAGTGGAAAAGTGAGACTGAGATCAAAAATGAGCTCGTCTCAGTTTTATGGCCCCCAGGCCTCGTACTTTTTCTGGCTGCCGACTATTTTGCAGGATATCTGCGATATGGTATATGACTTTAATTTTAGTATGACAGCTGCTTTTTCAATAAAAAAAAATAATTTTCAATAAAAAAAACTTGTAAATTTACATACCTGGTCATTGGTCATTTGCAAAATTATTTTGTTAGAACACATTTGCAAAATTATTTTGTTAGAACACATTCTGATTGCACACACAAGTACTCTAAAGTTGATTTCAAAAAGATGCTTGAGTTTCTGATTGACAATATCTATGTGGTTTTTGGAGACCAGGTCTTCCAACAATCTATTGGAATTCCCATGGGTACAGCACACCTATTTTTGAATTCATATGAAGCAGAATTTGTGCAAAATCTTATGCGTGAAAAGGAGAAAACACTTGCTGTGGCCTTTAAATCGACATTTAGATATATCGACGACGTATTGTCAATTAACAATGGTAATTTCCATTCCTACGTCGATACGATATATCCTGGTGAGCCTGAGATAAAAGATACTACAGAGTCTGACACATGTTTCATACTGGATATTTTACTTGAAAAAGACGTTAAGGAGGCTGGGGGGTCAACAAATTAACTATAAATTAGCCACCAGATTTAACTTATTTTTTTAGATACGGTATCTTGAGCTGTAAACTATCATTTGGCAAAGAAAAAATTCATACATTTTAGTTTTAGAATTTGATCATTTTTGTATATTTTTATATGGAGCTCTTCTTTTAAAGGAGATCAAAATAGTCTGAAAATGGCTGCCACACCCCAGCCTCGTTAATGGTAATCTAACAACCAAGCTCTAGATATGATAAACGTGATGACTTTAACTTTTCTATCGTCAACTTCCCTTATGCAGCAATATACTTTCCTCACCTGCATATGGAGTTTATATATATCTCAGTTGATTCGATACCCAAGAGCATGCTCTACGTATAAACAGTTTCTAAAACGAGGTAAATTATTGACAAACAAGTTGATGACACAAGAATATCAGCAGTCTCGTTTAAAGTCATCATTTCGTAAGTTCTATGGTCGATACAATGACCTTGTCAGCAAATACAATTTGTCATTGAATAAAAAGCTGACTGACGTTTTTCGTACTAATTGTCAGTCCATCATTTATACACTGAATTGACGATGGATTTTTCCGTTAATTTCCGATCATGAAAAGGAGCACACGGCGGGTGTGACCGGTCGGCAGGGGATATTCACTCCTCCATGGCACCTGATCCCATCTCTGATGTGTTAGAGGTCTGTGTTTACTCTGCTCCTATTTTGTATTGTTTTATGGACTTTGATATTGAATACTGTTCGTTATCTCCATATCCTACATTGGTATCGATTTTCAAAGTGTCTAAACCTTCACTTATTTCAGCTTGTTGTGTTGATGGACATTCCTGGTTTAATATTCTTTCAAAATGGTCCTTCCAACAGGTAATCTCTTCTTCTATACCGGAGGCCAAATCTCCATCTTGTTTTCGCAGTGGTGTATCTGTGCTTTTGAATCCCCATTTCAGAGATTTGTGATGCGGTATAATGTCACTTCTCTGCATCATGTGCAAGCTTGTCAACATAATCTTTCTTGTCTTTTCTTGCACTTTTCTTTACTTCTTTATCTTGTATTGAGCATGTTTCGTTAGCTGGTCTTTTAACCTGGCTGACTTGGCTGTTAGTATTTTCATCTTTGCTTTGCGTCTGCGACTCTTAGTTCTTTCATTTCCCAGCTCTTAGATGATATCCATTCTTCCTTCTTCTTCCTTTTCAACCCATGCAGTGTTTTCTTTCCTGCTTCAACAAGTGTGGTGTTAAATTGTTCAATTCCGAGTTCTTGTTCACTTGTTAGGATGGTAAGTCGGTTTTTAACCTCTAGCTGAAATGATTTCATGAATACGGATCTTTGAGTTTGCTCACATTCACTTGAGTCACCGTTGTTTCCCTTTACTTTTCTAAGATTCCATTTCAGCTTTATAAGGACAATCGTTTGACCACTTTCTACATCGATAGCCCCTCTCAATGTTCTTACATCCTGCAATGTGCCTCACCACCTTTAATTTACTAGTATTAGTGCATGGTCAATTGGTTCTTTGTGTGACCATCTGGTGTAGTCCATGTTAGTTTAAGTAAGTTCTTCTGTTGGAAGATGGTGCCTCCAAAAACTAACTTATTTTCTAGGCAGAAATCTACTACATAGTCTACTACCGATGTTGTTTATCACACCACAGCCAATTTTCCCATTATGGATTCTTTTCCTTCATTGTTGGTACCGACTTTTGCATTGAGATCACCAAGTGTGATGAGTACATCATGAACTGGTGTTTTCCCCACACCTCTCTGTAGTTCCTCATTAAAGGAATCAATTTCTTCTTCGTCATTGTCTTCTGTAGGCGAGAAGCAGACATGGCGGAGCTGTTCGTCGTTTCTTACAGAGTAAAGTGTCTGTTAACCAGTGGTAAGTTTACGAGTCACGTTTCTTGTCCATCTTGTTTCACATGTACCTAGCATTAAGATGTTATACCTGTCCATTTCCTTTAAAACTTGAGTCAATTTTTCCGTGTGGTAGAGGGTGCGGATATTCGAGCAACCAATTTACTCTACATACTTCTCTAGGATGTGGAGAACGTCGTTCGTATACTAATAACTATATGTGGAGTTGACGACCAATACAATGCATAATGTTTGAATAATTTTTGAAAAAAAAGGTCTGCTATAATAATAGGCCAAAATTAATTTTTACGGGACTTCCGACAGATTTTTGCATTGAAAGACTTGGTCCCCAAAAACTACACCAATATTGTCAATGAGTAACTCAAGCATCATTTTAAGATCAACTTCAGAGTACTTGTGTTTACAGTCAGAATGGTATTTTTCTGAATAGAAGTTATAGTCCAGAATATGCATGTGACCTAAAAGGAGACGATTAAAACTTCTTTTCAAATGGAAACTTACAGTTTCAAAAATTGAAAGCTGAAAAGTTGATATCACTCATTTGAATACTTATACGTGATATCTCGCATAACTATACCTGACAGATTTTTTCACAAGAAAAAAAGATTATGACTAAATGCTTAGACTGAAAACAGTAATTGAATCAAAGTTGAAAATCAATTGTGTTACCAAATTGCAAGCTTAATTAATCTCTGGGTATGATGCCTTTAGGATACTGGGTCGAAAAAGGACGGATATATCAAAACTTGCAATCTTGGGGACGTAAATATATGTGTGCATTATTGAAGGGGTTTGGCATTCATTCATGTTCAAGTGTGCAATAGAGGGCTGCATTTCCTGTTGAGGAGTGGAGAAATGAAACCATTCACAAATCCTGAAGTACATCCAAACAAAATCCAAACAAAACATAACCCTGTGTCCTTCTCTATATCGCGGACTTCCCAGGGCTGAGGCAAAAGTAGCATTATAAACTGAAAATTATTGTTGCTAAAAAATGCAGATTAAATTTCGTAAGTTCACAAATCTAAATGATGTATTTGGTCGAAGTTGGTCCCCAATCTCAATGTAATCGTGAGATTAGATTTGTTTCCGTGTGTGTTTGTGATAAATTGGTCAGGAAACTTAATTTCTATATATAAAGGTTGACTTTAAACCTTGTAGATGAGATGGGAAAGGATGTCAACATACTCGTGGGTAAGTCATTCTTCTATCGGAATATGCCAGATAGTGGGATGGGGCCTTAAAGTCTACAAGCCTTTATTGTGCTGAATTCCCTGATATTAAAGATGTTGATTATATTCTTCAAAGTTTTGCATATTCTCTTTGGTAATGTGTCGATATGTGGCTCATTTCTTTGTAGCACAAATCTAAATATTTTGCCATTTAGCGTAATACTAAATGTTTGCAATTCCAATTTTGGCAGTTAAAATTGGGTCTTTTTTTTAAGGAAATTTGTGTCATATAATTCAATGAAAATCTCCATTTGATGATTTTTTGGTTGGTTAAATTGATGAGAAAATATTTACATTTGCAAATGTTTTCCTTTATATAACACTACTGAAAGCAATGCGTATCTATAACTGTATAAATACAGGTACGGGGTCAAGAGGTCATAGATGTGCTTATGGATAAGCGTTTGACGTAATTTCTCAGAGACGTCATAAAGGGTTGACGCGCGTTCAATGAATTACAATCATGCCGTTGGGTTTGAAAAATAATGCATTTCACACGTTAAAAGTCACAATCAGGCAAATATAAAGTATGAATAAGTCACAAATGTAAATATAAGTAATAAGCTATCATTTTAAAACATCTATCGGGCTATAAATACGGGTTGGTACGAGATTAAATTCATCATAAAGCCCTTCGGGCTTTATGGAATTTAATCTCGTGACCAACCCGTATTTATAGCCCGATAGATGTTTAAAAATGATACATTATTTCTTAAATAATTCAAATTTAATCTTAACTTAATACTTCAACAAACAATTAAGATCTGCACCCTGTACCAGTGGACAACTCAGATCCGTAATACGTGATCTTATATTTAGCTGAATGGCAAAACATAAGTTAAGTTGAAAATATTGACTAATCAATATTGTATTACACACTTAACTAAAATATTTTAAATGCATAATTATTCATTAAGAAAATTAATACATGTATAGTACAATCTCATTTGAAAAGAAAATCTCATTACATTATCATTAGTGATTTGCAAAATATTTTCGTAAAAATATTCTGATTGTACAAAAAAGTATTCTTGAGATTATATTCAAAAGATGCTCGAGTTTCTAATTGACATTGTTATACCTTTAAAATTTGTTTCTATACAAATCTATACGAAAAAAGTCTAACATTTTTTAATTTTTGCTGAGCGGGCATAAAAAATTCGATGTTGGACCGCTCGGAGAGATGTTGGACCGCTTACGTCACAGAATGGGCGGTGATTAATCTCATTTTCATTCGTTGGTGTTAAACAGTGACAGACCTGATGTTACATCACGGAATACAGTACAAAATAATGCATGTCAAAAAAAATAAAATGAAAGGTATAACAAAACATTTATTGACAGAGTTCTCGGACAAAATGCGTTTTGTCAGACCCTCGAACCAAACTGTCTGCCTTCGGCCTAACGGCCTCAGGCAGACAGTTTGGTTCTTGGGTCCGACAAAACGCATGTTGCCCTCGAACTCAGTCAATAAATGTATAATATCTTCGTAGTTTTTGGAGACCAGGTCTTCCAACAATCTGTTAGAATCCCCATGCGTACCAATTGCGCCCTGTTATACGCAGGCTTATTTTCGTATTCATATGAAGCAGAATTTATTAAAGAACTAATATATGAGAAGAAAAACCACTTGGGTTGACCTTCAACTCGATATCTAGATATATCGACGATGTACAATGTATTATCAATTAACAATTTTATCATTTCCATCCATATGTCGATTCAATATCCGAGTGGACTTGAAGTAAAAAGAAATCAACAGTCTGACAAACTGTTTCATATTTGTATATTTTACTAGGGGGAAAAAAGTTGTTAACGGTAACCTAGCAAGAAAACTTAATGATAAATATGATGAATTTAACGTTTCAATCGTCAATTTCCCTTACTTATTTTTGTAAGAATATACCCTTAAATCCTGGATATCGGGTTTTGTCTCCCAGTTGTTTCGATACGCAATAGCTTATTTTGCGTACTATCAACTTTTTAAATTGAGTTAAAAATTCTTGAATTGGACGTAAAGCAACATAATACGAGACAAGCAACTGACCTACAAGTACAAGTACAAGTTGATGGAATAGGGATATCAAAAGTTATGTTGGAAGTAATAATTTGGCAAATTCTATCAACAAAATTTAAACAAATGACCACATCAGCAAATACAATCAAATTCTGACTTTTTTCTTACTTAGTATTGGATCATTATTTAATCCCTGGGATTTCTACGGATTTTCCCTTTTTCCCGATCATGACAAGGAGCACGCGGCAGGTGTAACCAGTGGACAGGGGACGCTTTCTCCCCCATTGCACCTAACCCCGCCTCTGATTTTTTTTAGGAGTCTGTGTTTGCTCTGCTACTTATTTGTTTTATAAGAATGGACTTTTGAGCTTGAATATTGTTCCTAATTGATTGTTTTATGTTTGAGTTTTAAATGTACTTTGCAGGTGTCATTATTGGAATTGCTGTCATTTTGGTGGGTATTGCAGTAGTGGTTGCTTGTTCATTTTTCTGCTTCCGGAAATGGAGGTAATACATTAATCACAAACAAAATTTAAAGTTCACCTCATTTATTATGCCTCATATAGAAAGACTCTTTTTAAAAATCAAATGCTTTCTGTCTAGTACGTAACTGAGAGGATTCTGTACGTATTTTAATGAAGATTGGTCCTTTTCAGAAAGAAGAAGTTCCCGATCACACTCACGGCTTTTTATCGGAGCAGGTCCTATGATGAAGAGGTTCCACCGACACCAAGTAGCATCCAATCAGAATCCGTGTATTCCTTCGCAACGCCCTCTATAGCGACAGACGGGGTTAACCCGTCAGATACAATAGAATTTTCTTACGATAAAGCTGATAGTCCTTATATAGAATTACCAGCTGATCCTAACGCAGAAAGTAAAGAGAACAGAGAAAAATTACGTTTCTTAGACCCGAAGCGCTCCAAGTCTTGGACAAGTGGTTGGATAGATCGGGTCACCCATATGATTGAAGCCACTGAAACTTATTCCAGGGCTGCCATCCGAAGGTTATCTGAAATTGTTTCAGATTCAGGGGAAAACTGTGATAGTGAGGCGTTAGATGAAACAAAACTGCAGACTGAGGGAATGTCAGAAAACCTTGTGGTCGATCTACCAACAGGAAACGATATCTACGCACGCGTGAAAAAATGACAAAAACCTTTCGTACTGAGTTCAGTGGTTCGAGCGCCATTAATTTAACCATATTTTTCTCACGAGGGAATTCATTATCTGCATGGTTGTTCTGCTGAAAGCACAATTATTTTCATTTATAGGATTCATGTAATACTGAGTATGTTTCTTTTGAAATTGCTACGTTGTGTTGTGAGTGTTCTCGTCATTTCTGACACATTTTAAAATTCGTCCTTTTTATTTAATTTGTTATATTTCATTACATGGATACATTTTCCCGGTATATCACAGTATAGAATCTAGGTCATGATCATGGAGGAAACAATGAGAGAATATCCATTTATTGATCGTGCCAGTTTCTGGCGGCTCCTATATTGGATCTGTATATATACATTGTTGTTGCAAGTTGAAATATTTTTGTTATTCATAATCATGAAATAATTATTAAAGATAAAGCGGATAAATGTGAGCATTATTCTGGGTTTTACGTGGATTATTTGCTATACGATATGTTTATTACACAAGGAAATAAAAGGTCTCTTTGTTCCTGTTTATATCAAAGTGCGAATTAAACTTCTATAATTAGTACTAATTTTGTAGGAAATTGGCAATCCTTTTCGTATTAATTTCAATTTATATTAATTAAATTACAATTTTAAAAGTTGTTTGAATTGAGACCAGTAGTCAAGTAAAATGTTCGCTTGTGTCAATATGAAAACAAGCAAGGGGGGGGGGGGGGGGGGGGTTCGAAACTCCATTTAAACAAAACAAATCGGTAGCGGAGCAAACACGGACATTTCAAACAACAGAAGTGAGATTAAGTGCCATGGCATAGTAAGCATTCCCTGCCGACCGTGCATACCCGGTATGTTCTCTTTGTCCTGATCCTAGACAATTCAATTAATCTGAAAAACGAAGTTGGCATTGACTTAATGAATACATGTAGATTGTACATTTGCTGACAAATCACACAGTCATTGAATCGACCAAAGAACTTGCGAAATAGTGACTTTGAACGAGTCTGATGATGTTTTCCTTTCCTCAACTTGTCTGTAAATAGGCTAAATAGGCTGCCTCGTTTACAGATATACGAGGGTTGTTCGATATGTATTGTGTATTGTACCACAGCGCGATAACGCCTTGCACGATTTCGTCGATATTTATACGCCTGGATACCTTGCCAACAGTATAAACACGAGCCATCTACACATTGTTATAAAATAATCGTCATTTCAATTGAGCCAGTCGTTGACCACTGTTGTAAAAATGGTTGGGAAAAGGGTTGAGGATAATGAAGAAATTAGAGCTTATATAAAAGTTCGCACAAAACTCGGTAATTCGGTAAAGCAGATTTTTACTGAATTGGGGGAAGTTTATGGGTCTGATAAAGTATCTTATTAGACTGTTCGTAGGTGGAGAAAGAAATTTCTGACTTGCACAGAGTCCGTCAAAGATGCAGCAAAATCGGGTCGACCTGTGACTGTATCAGGCAAGACAAATGTCTCAAAAGTCAAGGAAATAATTGAAAGTGATGGCAGGTACACGATTCGTGATATTGCCAAAGCTTTTGGCATATCGCTATCGCGGGTGCATTTCATTTTGAAGCGTATTTTGAAAGTACGAAAGATTTCTGCCAGATGGATACCCCATATATTGACAGATGACGAAAAAAAGGTACGATTCGAATACAATCCGCTAAGCGACTGCTAAAATGTTTCCAAACTTCGATCAAAGACAATTTGCAAACATAGTTACTGGTGACGAAACATGAGTTCAATATTTCGAACCAGTAAGAAAAGTTGGAAACAAATTATGGCTAACCAAACACGGTAGAAAGCCTGTAGTTGCCAAAAGGACAATGAGAACAAAGAATGTCCTTTATTGCATATTCTTCTCTTGTGATGGTTTAGCCGTACAAATTCCGGTGCCGAAGGGCAAAAGTGTTACAGGTCGGTATTACCGAGATGTTGTACTGAAAAAGCTCAAGAAATATCATCAGAAACGACGTCCTGTGTCGGGATTTAGGCATGTTCTCCTTCTTCATGATAATGCTCCATCACATACATCTGAGCTTGTGAAGCAATTTTTGAAGTCTGAGAAGGTTACCGTCTTGCCACGACCACCATACTCTCCGGATCTAGCACCATGCGACTTTTTCCTTTTTCCAAAACTTAAAATGTTCTTATCTGGTCGTCGATACAAGTCCCGACAGGCCCTTGGCTCAGCCTTCAGTCAGTGCCTCAGAGGTATACCTAAATCAGCGTACCGTGACGCATTTCAGAAATGGATTCAGAGATTAAAATTGTGTATTTCAAATCACGGAGAATACTTTGAAGGGATGTAATGTCCATTTGACTATTTGAATCGAATGCTTTTGAGATATCGTACAATACACAATACATATCAAACAACCCTCGTATGTATACTTACTGCGTATAAATATTAAACAAAACATTCATTTAATCTTAATCACCGGCCATAAATTAAATAATCTTCTAACTGTAGTTTATTATTTTCATTTTTCTAATTTGAATTGAAGGACTGTATCTTTGTGTTAGAGCAAGTTTTAGGAAATACCAGAAATATAGTATTTTTTGGTAATTATAGCTTTCTACCCATTGTACCTTGCCTCGGGAGCATGAAGCTATAATTAGCTACCCAAAGATTAGTTGATGCTACAGAGATTTCACCAATTAACATTGTATAAATTCTATAGTCGTTATTTTGTCTTTGTTAGCAAATATACTAGTAACCGATCAATTGGGAGGTATTTTAGCTGACTTGTTTCAACCCAATCGTTATACCTTTGATTTAACACTGAACAGTGAACTTGACTTCTTGATCAATACGTGGAACTCATTGCAGGTGTGACCGGTCAGCGAGGAATGCTTATCCTTCCTAGATCCCATTTCTGGTATTTCCTGGGGTACTGTTCAAAAATTATGTTCTTAGGACGAGTATGCATCCTCTGACGCCTTGTTACACTCGCAATGGGCAACGGGATATAATACGATAGTCTAACATTTGATAGGAAGCCTGTCAGTCAAAATACGATCCAGAGAAATACGTCGTATTTGAAAACAAATCGTTGCAAACCACGACCGAAATGTACTGGGGAGAGTTATGATGCGGACTCGCAACCGTGGTTTGAGACGATGTTTCAAACGGTGTTACTATACAAAACATGGAATTTGAAAATTTTGCTGCAAAAAGATCATTTCATTCATATTCATTACCCATGTGTTTGTGAGTGTTGGACTTGCTTTCATATGTGGGATGAATCTGTTTTAGCCTGAAAACTCATCCGAAACGGGTCTCATACAAAGGAAGGTAAACACTTTTACTTCGTTTGGCTATGATAAATTAATACTAAAATGATTTAAATACTGGTATGATTTGAAAATTATATCTAATTGCGTGATCACTCGTGGAAAAATGTCGGCCTAAATTGGTGCCGTGACCAGGATAGAAATTAAAACAAATAATATATTAACGATTAAAAACATAAAATTAAAAAATCTTTTTAAAATGATATAGAATTGAGGTCTTTAATTTATTGAAACTTAGGATGAGATTCAATGATAATAATTTTGTAACATAAAAGCAAATATATCGTCAGAGATTCATGGGTTGTTACCCTTTAATGATAGTGACCGTTTTGAAAATAAATTTGAAATATTTACTGTTACACCTACATGATAAGCAAAATAAGAAGGTTAACTTCCAATATGTGTTCGAGAAAATTGAAGGGTGTTTATGGTGCAGGAGAGGAACAAATATATGCCAAAAAAAAGTTCGTCAAAAGAAAGAGAAATATCCGAATACCATTATGAACGAATTATTGAAAGGGAAAACCGGAAGTTGGCGGTCATGGCGGCAAATAAAGTAAAGCTGATTTAGATTTTATTATTTTTCCCCCAAATATTTAACATATTATGAATTATGCTTATTTGGTAAATGTTAAAGTTGATGATAAACAAGTATTCAATCTTTATGAAGAACTGTCATGAAATGATATTTGGTTAAAAATTGAATTTTTAGTGACTTCGAAATACCGTCTGCGATGTTGTGTACTACTGCTTTCTTTTGCTTCAGGAAGCCATAGCGATTGTGCTGGACATTGGTCCATCTATGAATAATGCACCCCCGGGTGAGGAGACGCCATTGCAGACAGCGGTGGATGCCATCAAGATGATCCTACAAAGGAAGGTTGTCTTTGAGTTTGTTGTAAAAGTGAATCGTCAGTCTATATTAACGATATGTTGTCAACTTGAACTTTTATTTTGCAAATTTAAACCGGTCATTTGATTCCAAAGAAAAATTTAATCTGTTGTAAATCGATTTTTTTCATTTGAAAAATTAGATGAAAAAAAGAATCGAATATTTTAATGGGATGTAGGTCACTAGGTCAAAAGAATTTCCTAACATGTATCTAGTCTTAGTTAAAATAATCAATCTGTGTCTCAGGAAAAGCCCTCACAACAGTGGGAATGCCAACCATATATTTTCAAAGTATCAAAAAATTGCAAAATCACTCCTAAATGATTTTGAAGAATAATAGCTGTAGATCTGTAGCTCACTGGCCTGAAAAAAAAAAGTGGGATGGATGACCAGAAAGCTATAGTTCCACCCATAGAAAAAACTGTATAATTGTTGCGCAAAAAAAGCTGCGCTCAGTTCTGAATTTATTTCTGTAAATTCTGACCTCAATTGCCC
>PRKT01000037.1:649179-680075 GCA_003671525.1 Saccostrea glomerata | reverse complement strand
CCCCCCCCCCCCCCTCCCTTTACATAGATCAAATTCTAGTGTCAAGGTCAAAGGGTCAAAATCAATTATACCCAGAGAGAGGACTTGTCACATCTCTAAGGTCAAGACCAAAAGGTCAAAAATTATTATAACCAAGTAAATTTTAAAGGTCTTATCACAATGAGTACACATGTGAAGTATGAAAGCCTTTGCACCTATTGAACAAAAGTTATAGCCAAGGATAAAGTTTGATAATTTTTGCAAAAGTTGGTCAATTCCTAGGTCAAGAGGTTAAATATAATTATCTGTACTGTAAGAAAGGTATTACCACAAGGAAATACACGTGAGATAGTAAAGCCAGAGCAACCAATTGAAAGTTTTGGGGCAAGGTTTTTGCCATCAAACAGATTAATAGACACACAAACAAATAGACAGGGCAAAACTTTATATCCCCAAATCTTTGATAAGGAAAACCTGAAAAAACATTGACTATACTTAATTGAGATTTATTGAAATCTTTTGTTATGATATTCCTCAGCTCTCAGGTGAGCAAAGTGGACCTGCAGGGCATGAATTGGACATTGGCAGTATAAGAGAATTATAAGATACAATTTCTTTATGTTCAATTTCCAATGTACATGTAAGAAAACTTTAGGGTTAAGGTTACAGGGTATTTAACTTACATCTAGTAAATCAGATGTTATTTAAAAACTTTATATCATTCTTTGAAGTTGTAGATGAAATAACGATTAAGAAAATCAGGAATAGTTCAGATTGTTGATATTTTTCCCCAGACTGTAGGGAACTTTTATTAGAAAATTGGGCTTTGATAAACTATTTCTGACACCACTGTTGGGTTAGCATCTTTACTCTTAATATTTATCTACCAAAATTAAGAAATGCTTTCAAAAATGATTAACATTTGATTAGACAAGATGGGTTGAAATTTCTCTTCAAGTTTTTCCCCGTTTTTCCTTCACTTTTATGTCTATTCAAATTCCATTTTGATAGAAATATGGCTACAGAAAGGTCAGGGTAATGACCGGAAACCCCCCTGTAATAATTGTCAGAATAATCTTCTTATGACCGTGGATTAAGAAGCATTGGTCCTGTAGAGATTAGGCCGGTTTTCTAAGTTTAAATCGTCAGAGTTTTTTCTCTGTAAAGTTTCTGTAGTCGATAGGCTGCTATGCCTGAGAGCACCCACTCAGTGGCTGATCGGAATCAAGCGATAGATTCCTTTGTTTTGATCGGAACTTTACCCAGTCCTCAGTTCGTGTGGTCTTTGTAACAGTGCTAATTAATGTTATCTCTGCCCTACCTAAGGTATGTCTTTATGTTTTATTGGGTTATCTTTGGTAATTTTTTTCTCATTTCGCTTGCTCAGTTTTCTTGCTGAATTTTTTTCATTAATAATTATAGATTATAGCAAACCTACCAGAAAAGTACATTTTTATTATGGTACATCACGAGCGTGTAGATCTTTTTTTGGAAATTTTTTTCTGATTTTAAAAAAAATCAATATTTTATTGCATTTTCCCCTGTGTTGTAGACAGAAACAAGCCATATAGGATAGTATATACTGTTTTGTTCTTGTGACAAAAAAAATATATCTTGAAAATATGAAATTTGCGGAAAAAATTTAAGGGAATTTTGACAAAAGCATATTCAGCAAATATATTTATTTGCTTAACTTTCTTTCATTTGAGTTTTCTTACAATATTAAGCTACTGAATATAGAATTTTGAAGTATTAAAAGACCCAGGCCAGAAAATTTGTGAGATTTTTACATTAACACCTTTTATTTTCAACAAAAATCTTTCATGTTGATTTCAAAAATCAATTTATTAAACCTTCATACTTTGAATTAAGTTATGGATGGATAAATGGCTATTGGTTTTTTGAAGATCAATTTTTAATACACCTTATAAAAGACGTCTGGTTTTTCAATGACTTCTGATCACAGAATGAACTATGCCCCAGTTCCTTTCATTTTGTTATGTAATTGATTTTATTTTCAGCATTTGTATAATGTATATGACTTAAACCTTCCTAAATTATTGGAGATATAAAATCTATCTCCGTGAAGCTCTCACTCTTTGATACTTTTTTTGCGTGCAGCACTTAAGGGCACTTTGTCGTCAGAGATAAGAAGGTTGTATTATAATCCGCCTGTCACTCGAGGTGCATCCTCGATAAAACATCTATTGATCCAATTTTTTGTGCTTTTTTCTCACGATATTCATCCCCCATGCTTTATTATCCTCCCCTAATTGATGCCAAAGATATAATGTACATAATTAACTTTTAGTAATCAAATCTTCAATGAATCAGCAGCATTAGACTGTTTAATAAACCCTGGCATGCTATCTGGCTGGAGAAGTTTATACTGGAGAGGAGGCTTGCTTATAATTCACAGCTGGTCACGCTTCAAATAAAATCATCTTTTATCAACAAAATATATTTTAATTAGATGATTGTAGATACGACTGGGGCCCGATCTCTGCAGCCTTCTGTAATCCAGCGATTTATAAGTGATTCCGATTGACTGCCCAGTGCGTGACTGGTTCCCTCCCCCCTTACCTTTACTTACGGTTTTCACTCCACGTGGGCCTTCATTTTTATTTTCATTTTCCTGCTGTGTGTTGAATTTTTTGGAATCAGGAAAAAAAGGAAGATTTTGGCATTTACAAGTTACTATCCTTATCTTTGTTCCTACTGTCTGTTTTATTACAGAAATATTCCAACTCTGATAAGTTTAATCACAATTGCCCCGATACAAAAAACATGGTGTGTCAATACTAACAGATGCTTCTGAATTCTAATCTAAGGATTGGAAATGTTTGGTTAAACCTTGAAGAAAACGGACAAACTTTTGTCGAGTTGATGACATACTCATATAAACACGTCTACTATTGTATTTCAGATGATTAATTGCACTTCTTTTGTCTTCAGTCAAGATGATTTTGAATCTCTTGCATTCTCTGTACAATTGCCATAAAATAACAGTATATTTTGAAAAAAAATAAATCTTTAATAATCACATTGAAATTTGATATGTTTTCCTTAAATCGTCTTTCTTGTATGACTGTAATTTTTGTCACTGCCTCTCATTTTCAGCGCAGAACAATAAATTATTGAAGTAATGCTTTGTCTCGCAGCTTTTTAGTCTAAGTTAATTACAGACAGAAGATGGATCCCGCTTGGCACCTAATAATTTCCTTAGGCCCCAGAAAACTTAGCTATAGCTGACTCTATAAATCAGCAGGGAGGGCCTTTATTAAGTTTAATTATTAATCTCCCAGAATACATTCAAAGCCCTTAAGTGACTCCATCTTCCACAGTATATCACAGAAATAGTCTATTTTCATGCCTGTCTCACCTACAATTAGTGAACGGACCTTGATTTATGTATAGTACTTCTGGACATTTGTATGTTTATTACTATTAGTGATAGAAACCTTGAGAGGTAATTGATTGGAGTAAAGTACCTCTGGACAATATATGTTATGTTTAGCATCAAATTTTGTCTATGGATGGATCATAAACTTCTCTGAGTTTTTCTGAGTTTGGGTAGTCTGGAGGTACATTGACCTCCAAAAAGAAAAACCTAGGTCTAGGAAGCATCCAGGAGAGAAAAGGTATAGCCTTTATATTTTATTTATGGAATATGAGATAATTATATGTATAATAGATAGACAGATTCCCTCAGTTGGTTTTTCATGGGTTATATCTAAACAGTTTAATTTTGTAATTAAATGTTCACAAAGAAAATTTTAAAATGACACATGAGGGAGGGAGGATTAAATTGGTATTATAACAGCAGGCCTACAGTTTTCATCAGGTAACACAGGAATTTAGTCTTTTAGAAAAAAAAAAGAATAAGAACTTGTGTCTGGTGACGCTGACACAGTTGAACTACTGTTCTCCATTAATCAGTCTCTGATAGAGTCAATATTGACTTTATCAAAATGTCTTATCAACCAATGGTCGGGGCTGGCACTTTTCCTTTTTTTACCTTTTATCTGTTCATATTTGCTCAATTGAATGAAAACCATTTGGCTGCTTTGGCATTTTTGTGTTTTTCTTGTGATAAAGGTGTACAATGCCAGATGTGTCTTTTAGCTGGTTACAGGTACAATGTAATCATTACTTGAGACGACGGCTGTGTATTGTTCATTTCTCTGTATTATATTTTCAAGGAGACATTTCATTTAGTAAGTATTAAATTTGATTCAGTGACTAAAACATGACAATAGTTTTGATAAAGCTATTTAACAAGTTCTGTCTCTTTGGGTTTTGGTTTTGAATGGACATATGATTATAAAATAAACATTTTGGAATTATAAGAATTGTATATTTCTGTTCAAAAAATTTTAGAGATAAAAAACCTGGCAAGAATTTTTTTTAAAAAGTGGAAAACATAATAAAGTGTTGTTGCAGGATTCCATATTAACAACCTCATTTAAAGTTAGCATTTGTAAATTCTATGGTAAATGTTATTATAATCTTTTATAATATCATTTGTTAGGCCTTTGTTTTTATGTTGATATTTGGGTAGGGAATGATCTGTCCACATAATCAAATACTTTGGGTTCACAAGGGTGTGTCCAGTCAACAGGGGATGCTTCCTCCTCCTGTCCACCTGATCACACCACTGGAATCTCTGTGTGTCAATGTTGTTCCTTTTCATTAGTCGCATACTGTGTTGCAGTAAGTCTGAATCACCTATAGATTACCATAAAAAATTGACTGAAACTTAGAATGGACAAAGCTAACTTAATGAAGTAAAATCAATAGAGGCATACAGATGCACCGAATTCTAGACAGTTATGTGTATAAGGTGCATCCTTTGGACACTGTGTTGGGGATTTTCTGTATTTCAAATGATGTCTGCAGTGAGATTTATCATGGTAGTGCCAGGGATGATAGTGTCCAGGACAAGTCTACTCATACAACTGACAGACTGCAGCTAGTCCAGCTTAGTGAGATACATTAAATGTGTCAATACACAGAGGCAGAGGTGGGAGAAAGCTTTTTATCAATCAGGGAAGAGTGTTCTGCATCCCATAGCACAAAAATAATCTCAGAAAATAATGGTGGAATGGACACCTCTTTATAATTAAGGCCCACTTAACACCTCAGTCTGCTATTATACACGATCTTCTAATAGTTACTTCGATTGAAAGAGGCCCCAAGTACTTAGCACCTCAGATGTAGACACTTTAGTAATGAAGTTCTACTTACAGAAGCAAATTTATATAGTCATTAATCATTCAAACTCCTTTTGAGCCATTCAAGGTCAAGGTCACCAGCAGCATGTCCTTGACCTTTGCATGTGATTTGTAGAGATGCTAACTCATATGAAGATGTTCCATTGGACATTCTACATGATCTAATGGTGATCAATCATCCTTTGATTTACACAAGATTAGTTAGGAATGTTGTAGAGGAATTCAGAAGAGAATCTCCAAGGTTAACTTAACCAGAACTAATCATATCAGGGACACGCTTTCAGTCCGTATTATTCAGTTACATTAAACCAATGGGGCATTATTATAACAATTCATGCTTTCCTATTTCATGAGTGATTATCCTTTTCTTGATTAGAATTAACATTACAATGTAAGAATTCCCCATTCCAATCATGTCCTGCCATTCAAGTGGGTTTTATGTAGTTCTGTTACTCCTGACACTACGAATGGCCCCTAATATATGTCTCCCAATAGTCACTGATTTTATTGAGGCAATTTCTGCAATGATTACAAGTGATGGAAACCATTGAGATTAGCTGGTTTGGATTGCATCCTTTTTTATTTCTATTTAGATAAGCATGCAGGTCCAATGATTTTTTTTACAAAAATTTACAAAGAATTGGTTTAGTTTCAATAATTTTCTTTTTCAGTATAATGCTTAAATCTATAAATGAGCTGTTTTAATAACTTTATATTCAATACTTTTATGGGAAGTGTTAACTTTTCACCTATTATCAGTTTGTTTTAAATCTGGTAGTTGTCATTTATCGCACTGAATTGAAGCTTTGAATTTGTGCATTGTAATTTCCTGAAAAAGCAAGTTCTCAGAAGGAAAATAAAATTACAGTAATCATTAAATTATCCCGGTGAGATGAACGGACAGAGACAAGACCTTATAAAATATACAACATTCCCAGCATTCTATAGGAATTGTCCAAATATTCTCCCCATTTCCTGTTCAGCTGAGTTCCTAATCAATTATTCAGTAATGAAGACTTTGCTAGTATAATCAAATCCAGGATATTGAGTATAATTTGGTTTGGATTAGCAAAGGAGCATTAAAAAGTCATCAAACCAGGGGAATGTGGTGTTCTGGGGGGTTTGTACACACCTGAAATGCAAGAAATATGTGTGCACTAGAGGTCAAGAAATTAAAAAATATACAACTAGCAGAAAAAAGAGGAGAGTTAGACATTATAGATATAATTATAATTAAACTAGGAGAATTTTGTTTAAAATTAGAAGCTTGTATAATGCCTAGATTGCTTTTATTTTTCTATGAAGAGTAATGAAGGTTCTTGTAGGCCTGAGCAAAGGAAATTTAATTACAGAGTACTAGGCTTTAATTAACTTTTACAGAATGTCTTTACTAGATTTCCCTAGCTAACCTGCATACCACAGTCTGGCAATAGAGGTAAGCTTATCATGCTTATGATGTTTGCTTACAGATTGTATATTGTTAAAATTTTATAGACCTGTATAGCCTGTGATATCGGCTTGTGGGTTTGATATGTTGCTAATTTTGTATAGACTCAGATATCTGCTGGAGGCATTAGTAATTAGTGTCGACTAATATCTGTTTTAGGGTTGGATATTTAGTTCACTCTTGAGACTTTATACCTGAAGGTTGGATATTGGTATATTTACTGTATACAAGGAAATTTTCACCCCCGTTTTATTTTCGCCCCTTTCGCCATAGCCCCATTTGGGCAAAGGATCACTTCATTATAAATAGGGATCTGACCTATAGGACCGGGCTTGGTTTTTTTCTCTACAAAAAGCTTGTCGATTTCCGTTCCGATTAATGACATTAGGCTAAATACCTATAATAATTTGTTTTTCCTGAATTTTTATTTCAGTTAGTAGAGGTAGGAGGAACCCTTTCATTGATTTTCTGAGTTTGTTATCTCCATATGTACTAACTGATATTTGTCTTTACTTCTCATGGTTCATAAAGGTAGTGTCTACTGTCTCTGAAATTCTGTTTTCATGTCTAGGACATTTATCCGTGGATATAATAAAACATGCAAAATTATATAGGCTTAAATGAAATCCAAGGGAGTGCATTTACTGAAATATGTAGCCAAAATGAATGTGATTTAATTATAAGGAATATATACATGTACAATTGAAATTCATCGCAGCTCAATGCTGCCAAGAATACCTATATTGTGGAGCACAGAGTGAGTTATTCTTGTCCTCGAAGAAAGTGTGCTAATACTGAGGTTTGTTCCGCCTGACTGAGAACTGTACATTGGATTGTTAGGATTTGATATCTCTTTTAGTGTTTCTTATATATCAAGAATGGGCATGCATAAAGGATAGATAATTGAAGGAAAATACACAAATCTATATAAAAAATCTAAATAGTCTTTGAAAAGGCGAAATTTAAAAGTTTAAAAGTGTTGTACCAGGTGGATTCGAACCCTCGACATTAAAAAGAAAGTATCCAAGGGTGTAAAAGTCAGCTCTTATATCAACTGAGCTAGTCTGACTATAAGAATTAGTGGCATATATTTCAAGCAGTTGATGAAAATCAGGTTTCCTTATTTTTTGTAGGTTTTTTGTGAATTTCGACCCTAGGGCAGGGGTGCCCCTAAAAAAATCTTATCTTAATTTATTCCTTACATCCTTACCTATCAAAATATCACAATTTTATTTAGGGGCAGGCCTGCCCTGAAGGACTTCAAGGCCAAAATTCATGCAAAAATCAATGCTTTTATGGACAAAATGGTGTTTCGGTCAACTTTGGAGGTTTATTGTAAACTTGTAAATAATAAATTTGAGGTATCAAATACAAATTTGAAAAATTTAGACATATATACGGTAGAAAACAACAAATAAAGATTGCTTTTTAAATGTTGTTTTTTCCGGGAAATTGTTCTCTCCTATAGGTCAATTCTTTTGTTAAAGCGAATACATCCTTTAAAATGGGGCCAATTCAAAGAATACAATATAATTACTAAATAAAGCTGTGAAAGTGCGAATTTAAAAGGGGACAAAATTGTCCACAAGTGTGAAAGGGCGAAAATATCCCTGTGTTCAGTATATGGACTTTATCTGTCTGAGAGTTGGATTTTGTTAAAACTCTTTTCAAGACTTGAATAATGTTACTTCTTCATTATGATATATGTCTGAGGTCTAGATATTATTTCTGTGAGATATTTCCGTTTTTCTTTTGATTTCTCTATCTGTTTACTGCTGCCATTGGAGTTGTATCTGTTCTGATAAAGCATGCAGTCTTTAAAAAATTATAATCTATATTTCTGACAGATCAAGGTTAAATGTTAAAAGCTAACTACACTTATTTCAAATTTTCTCCGTTTTATTTTTTTTCCTGCATGAAATTGTTGCAAAATATGTTGGATAAACATTTTGGAGAACTTTTTTGATGTACACTTAACAGTATAAGCTGTAAAGGACAATGTTAATGCTCCTATAAATGACAGAGATATGCAGCCCTATGCCATGTCAAACCTAAGACACTTAGGCAGAAACTATTCTTTCACCAAGAGTTTGGCATCAGATGTAAAAGTCACGGGTCTTTTGGATATGACATTAAAAATGTAGGACTTGTATCTCAGAAAGCTTTGGCACCATAATGAACCCTCACTGCCCAGTACCTGAGCTTAGGTCTTTGAAACCCTTTGCCAGTATTTGGTGATGTCTACTTGATACGAGTAAAGAATTTTGCAATGGATGTAAAATAACAAACTACATGTATATATAAGTTTAGCTATGCATCTATTTTTAAAATTTTTAAAGAAATTATTTTTAAAAAATAAGATTTGAGAGAAGAACTTGTCTTGCCAGTTGGGATGACTGTTATACAACATTGTTTAGACAGATTTAGCAGTCGTGAGAGAGTAAAACTGCAAAATTTCAAAAAATCTTGTAGCATCCATGTTTTCGTCAGCGTGAATTAAATTTACAAACCAGAGAACTCCAGGCCCCGAGTTCCCGCTGACAGTCATTAAGCTGCGATTTGTGTGATAATGATCGGCAGATTCCGTACCTGGGCCGTGTTTAGTTTGTCCCCTCCCGAGGGCTATAAAAAACAGATTGTTCCCTCTGTCTTAACGTAGTGTTAAATCAGCAGTTGTGGATAATGTTTTACACTTCACAGGAGTAAAAAAATGTTGTTCTCCCACTTATAATGTAAATCTACTGTCAGAGAATGAAGAATGTTTTCTCTGTGGTTTGTGTATTCTCAATCAGCAAGGGAGATATGTCTTCTATCTGTACAAATGCTCATCCTATGTCAGTTCCATGTGCGGTGTTCACAAAGAACCCGCAAAGCCGGTATTATTATCATAAGATCTGCTTACTTAAAATTTCATCCATGTCTTTTCCCTTTGCAATATCTTTGAATATTTGATGAATGTCAGATGTTTTTTTTATCGCTGGAAGTGTAAGAGATGAGGGGCATTAATAATTTATTAGCGGCTGCTTGTAAGTTCAGTGAAAGAAATAAAAGATCTGAAAAGATCAAGTATTGATCGAAAAACAAAAAAATATGTCCTGCTGTCGAATGATTCCAATTACAGTGTGTCTTTGGGGATCAGGAGAAACTCTGGACTCGCTGTTTTTTTCTCCTGAACCCAATTACGGAAAGTCGAGATGTTACTTTCTGTAAATTGATTTCCTCTGTCTATTGTCCTGGTGTTGAAGTGAGAAAAAGTTCAGACACATAAAAACGGGAAATTGGGCATTAATTCATCTACATATATATGAAATATAATCAGATTTGGAAGGGAAGTTTGGCAAATTCTTGCTTATGAATTTCATCCCCCGAAGGCTCCAGGGAATATCTTCATTACTTAAAGGTTTTCAATTTGCCTAGTACTTTTTAATGAGAATTGATGCCAAAATTGTCATATAGATGATTAATATTTAGAAAGTTTGACAGACATCTTGATATTCATTGCGTGCTACAATCTTACTCCAAAGATCTTGGCTGTTTATTGTAAAGAGGCTCCTATATCTACACTGAAGTGATTATAAAGTGTTATGTAATACATATATGATAGAATCTTTAATAGAAAATGCAGTTATTCTACTTTTTGTGTCATCTGTAGTTTTCATTTTATCACATTTTATGTCCAGGAAGCTTCCAGCTTATCATATCAGATCATTGAATTAAGGGGGAATTTTTGGCCATAAACTTGGTGAAGATGATGTATAAGTAAACCTTTAACACTGTTTTCTGTACTCAAGTTATATATGCATATCTCTACAGCAATACAGCAATGATTGCAATTTAAAGAAATTGAAAAGGAGAGCAGGTGCTTGTCAAGGTAAATAACTCTGTAATCTTGTCATTTCAGTTGAGCCTGGTGAAGGGGAAGAATCAGGCATCATGTTGGGAAAACGGAGGTTCCCTGAAAATGGGACACAGATCATCCTAAACAAGAAGAGGAAAATCCAGAGTACTCCAGTCACCAAAAATGCCCTGATGCAGCTGAACGAAATCAAACCCGGGCTGGAGTTCCAGTTTGTCGCCCAGTCAGGACCTGTCCATGCGCCGACCTTCATCATGAGTGTGGAGGTTAATGGGACAAAGTTCGAAGGTCAAGGTCAGACAAAGAAGGCAGCTCGTTTGAATGCAGCAGAGAAAGCGTTGAAGTCCTTTGTTCAGTTTCCTAACGCTTCTGAAGCACACAAAGCCCTGGGAAGGGAGGTTGTTAATAGTGACGCGGATTTTACTTCCGACAGTGCTGAAGCTACCAATGATATCCTATTTAATAACTTTGAGACTGGATCGGAAAATGGCGCTTCAGGTGATGTGTTAATGAAGGAGAAAAATGGAGTGAATAATTTGCCAAAGGGTAGGAAATCTGTAGTTCCTTCTGTACCGGACGGTAAAAACCCTGTAATGATCCTAAATGAATTAAGACCTGGACTAAAGTACGATTTTGTGAAAGAACATGGTGAAAGTCATGCCAAACATTTTGTGATGTCTGTGGTTGTTGACGGTGTTAAATTTGAGGGATCGGGTCGCAATAAGAAGCTGGCTAAGTCCCGGGCAGCTCAGATGGCTCTCACCAAACTGTTCAACTTGGAGTTCTCCACACATCCAGGTAAATTATAAAATCCACGCATGAGATAAATTATAAAATCTGACATAATTCTCCATACATCCAGGCTAAATATAAAATCTAACATAATTCTTCATACATCCAGGCTAAATATAAAATCTGACATAATTCTCCATACATCCAGGCTAAATATAAAATCTGACATAATTCTCCATACATCCAGGTAACATAAATCCACGCATCCATTTAAATTACAAAATTTTAGGCAATCTCCACACATCCACGTAAATCATGAAGTTCAACATAGTCTGTAATAATATGGTAAAGTTGACATTTTCCACATTTGTTTTCAATGTTTGTTTATCATTATACAGAATGATATTCCTATACTTTTAGGTACAAAGCCAGTACCTAAAGAATCTCACACAAATGTTCCTCAGGAGTTAGCGGATCTTGTGTCTCGTCTTGTCCTGGAAAAGTTCTGTGATTTAACTGATAATCTGACCTCACAGTATGCTAGGAGAAAAGTGTTATCAGGTATCGTCATGACAACAAGTGACTCAGAAGACAGTGCCACAGTGATTTCTGTTTCCACGGGAACCAAGTGTATAAATGGAGAGTACATGAGTGATAAAGGACTCGCTGTCAATGACTGCCATGCTGAGGTCATGGGTCGAAGGTCATTAATGAGGTTCCTCTATTTTCAACTTGGGAAACACTTATCTGGAAATCAATTAGAAAAAGAGTCCTCTATATTCCAGCCAAAAGAGGGAGGAGGATTCAAATTAAAACCCAACGTTCACTTTCACCTTTACATCAGTACGGCGCCATGTGGCGATTCGAGGATTTTCTCTCCTCACGAGGCAGCTCAGGAAGTGGAGGGTGGGGACAAACACCCGAATCGTAAAGCCCGAGGGCAGCTGAGGACCAAGATCGAGTCAGGGGAGGGAACGATTCCGGTGACATCATCGGGAGGGATACAGACCTGGGACGGAATACTCCAGGGAGAGAGGCTGCTAACCATGTCCTGTAGCGACAAAATCGCCCGCTGGAATGTCCTAGGAGTTCAAGGTGGGGTTAGAAAAGTTTGCATGGTGTCAGTAAGTTTGGATTAAAGAAATCAGTTAAATGAATATAGTGTTAAGAAAGATCAGCAAAGAATACCTTGATACATTATTTTCTTTCATAGAATTTTAGAATTTCAAATTTAATATAATTTGAAGAATAATTTACATTTAAATTTCAACTGTATTTAAGCAATTGATTTGTTGCATTATGTTATATACTAAGTGACGATTGTTTTTTTTTATTAATTACAGGCAGTCTACTTAGTCACTTCATAGAGCCAGTGTATTATGATAGTCTCATCCTCGGTAGCTTGTACCATGGAGATCACTTATCTCGAGCTGTCTACTCCCGCATATCAAATATCGAAAATATCCCACCCCCATTCCGTCACAATCAGCCTTTTATGAGTGGAATCAGTAATCCAGAGAGCCGCCAGCCACGGAAAGCTCCTAACTTCGCCGTCAACTGGTGTGTGGGAGATGCAGGTCTGGAGGTGATCAACACGATGACGGGAAAGACGGAGCAGGGGGCGTCGTCACAGGTCTGTAAACACGCCTTCTTCAAAAGATTCCTACAGCTGTTTGGCAAAATCCCGTCCTTTTTAACTGTTACACAGCCTCCTCGGACGTATGCTGACGCAAAAGCCGAGATGACAGAATACCAAACAGCAAAACAGCAGATGTACTCAGCTTTTCAGAACGCGGGCTTGGGACGTTGGCTTAAGAAGCCAGAAGAACAGGACCAGTTCATTGCGTCTAGCTGATAACGTAGTGTTACTTTTACGTCTTAATTGACTCTAAATGTTCAACATTTGTCAGATCTCGTTTGTTGTTTTTTTTTCGCATTAGATTATAGAAGTTTTTATTGTGCTTCAGTTAAAACCTGACATGAATGGAAGTAGACCATTTGGGAATGTAAGATCTCTATTGGAAAGAAAGATGAAGATTTTAGTTTATCTTTGTGTATCATTATTGTCTTTTTAGCTCTACTGGTCAGAGACCAGAAGAGCTTATGCAATAGTAATGCGTCCGGCGTCCGTCCGTCTGTCCGTCTGTCTGTCCGTCTGTCCGTCTGTAAACAATTTTTCAAAATGCTACTCCTCCTACAGTTTTGGTCTGATTTCAGTATAACTTGGCACACAAGTAGACTACACTAAGAACATAAAGAGACTTTATCAACGATCATTATTCTATTTAGTTTCAAATCCCAGCTGCTTAAGTACTTTTCTCTTCCTTTGCTTTAAGTTCAAACCAGTAGAGCTTCAGTCTCGACAGAGACTTCTGGTTTGTTCTTGTTTCAATGACAACAAGCAGTGAAAGACATCACAAATCCCTACAGAAAATTAAAAATAATTTCCATTATTAACAACATTCCCCAAACAATTCTCTAATAGATTTATGGAATCTCACAGCAGTACTTAGTGACTGATTTTGTAGAAGTTAACATCATAGAAAGATAAAAAAAGAGGGGGCGAGATTGAATGTACTAACCCTTATCTCCTGAACGAGTGTGTGCACCGAAAAATCAATTATTTTTAATTAAATGTTTTAAGTATTTGATTTGGGAATACATTTCAGTCATTGGGAGAAATAATTAAGGAAGAAAGCAGCATATGTTGATGGAATTGCATAATTTTTTTTTAAATTAAATTTAAGATTATGTAATTTCTTATGAATGTCTAATTAAGAGATGTTCATAGAGAGGAATTGTAATTCACAGTAATGCACAGAAATGCCTGTAGTATCATTTGGATTATGAATGTTTTGGATTATGAATGTTTTTGATGTAGACATTTTTTTAATTAATTAACTGAATGATTGAAGCCAGTATTTTGTGTACCTGTTCTAAAGCCATGAAAAAGGTAGAGATGTATCAAATCGATGGACAAATGATGAATGTTTCAGTTTATTCTATGTTTACAGTGCCATTACTGTACTGAAGCTGTGCTTGACCAGACAGAAATAAATTAACTTTATACCAGAACCTGTATGGTAAACAGAGACCAATCTGTGTTTATTTTCTTGCCATCTTCATTAAATCAGTGGATACTGGCCCCTGTAACTACTGGCTGATGCTGGCCGCTGTATTACTATTGGCTGATGCTGGCCGCAGTATTACTATTGGCTGGTGAATATTGTTACTGACCAGGGCTATCCCTGCTGTATGTAGCTGATATCAGACCCAGAAAACTATTGAACTTTGTATCATTACAGGAAACAGGATTATAACTATTAAGCATCAGGTCTGGGGCTACAGTATTGTCCTGCTAGTAATTAAGGAGGGAGGCATAGAGGGCAGAGAATTGTTTAGCTCACCTGTGTAGTTGAATCAGAATATGTTAATTTCACAGTGCTCATAATACATGATGTTGTAAAAGTTTATACATCATAAACATACGGGTTCTGAAGTCTGAACAATTACAGTAAAATATATGTTTATAGCAAAGTGCCAGGAAGAACAATTGTACTTCATCAGAAACATAATTCTGTTATATCATATTTACAATAATTTTGTAAAAACCACTTGGAAATGAGAATCACAATCACTGTAAGCTTATAACCATATAATTTAAAAGCATGTTTGTTATAAGCTGGTTTTACTGTATGTTGATTTGCAGAGTTTACATGTCACCCGGGAGGATACAAGAGAATGACCAATTAATAGGGGGTGCATTGTGGGCAATCAAAGTTTTATATGAGGCAGTATATTTATTATATGTACATGTGTATGGGAAAGATATTTTTGAAAAATAATTCTTCTCAAGAAAAGCAAAACAATCATCAGTCATATTTGTATAGAAAAATCCTTAGATAGTGTAGATTCAAGTTTGTTGAAATTATAAAATTCGGGTTAAGGGTGAACTGAATCGGTTTAATATGGGAATAATGAAAAACTCTTAGAAGTCTTTAAAAGAACAGAAAAGCCTTGGTCTGTTATATTTGAAAGTGTGACCTCATGTAATGAAGATCCAATTTTGTTCAAAATTAGATCCCTATATAGGGATAGGGTGGGCTAAAATTTTAATCCCCTTTTTCCAAGTACATGTATGCTCTTTGTTAAGTTTGGCTGAAATCAGCTCTGTGGTTCTGGAGAAGATGATGAAATTGTAAAAAGTTTGCAATGACATACAATCACAGGAGTCTAAGTTTTAATCTTAAAAAATATCCCCCCAAAATAGTTTCCACCCTCAACAAATTTTTTTCTGGATTTTTTTTTTAGGATTAAAACTTAAGACTCCTGTGATATAATGACCAAACTTTGATCATGAAAGCTCACTTGAGTTTTGGTCTCAGGTGAGCTAGCTTATAAAGACATATTGTTCAGTCAGAGAAGAGACTACATTGTCATATTTCACACACTAAATTCATTCATTTAGAAGATCGCAGCTGTCAGATTCTCCTTGAATTATTGGAATCTGAATAACATTCTTTAATAATCAGCCGATTACATGGAAATGGTCAGTTCCAGCTGAGCTTTGGGGAATTGAGTTTGGAGGAAAACCGTTTGCTTGAAAGGACAGAATTAATAACCATGCAGATTTCCAAAGGAACAAAATATTTCAGTTCAATGTATTATCTTTTTATTTAATCTGCTAACACATTAAATTGAACACTTCTAGATTATAGCTTTTTAGCTCACCAGAGCCTTTTCTGATCACACATCATTCATTTCGGACTAAAGTATAGTAGCCAATAGCAAGTAAACCTGATAGTAACTCCTCTCCTTCACTCCCTAGGAGAAGGATTTGAATGATGATTTGCAGAAGCTGAGAATACTCTAACCAATGGAATCTAGATAGGACCATGCAGTTCACTTTCGCACCATCGAGCAATTTGACTTAAAGGCTGATGGCGCAATAATGCGATAACCATGAAGCAATGGTGCGATAAAGATGGTGTGTAGACAATGATGTGATATGGCGCAATAATGCAATGATAACTGTGTGATAGCATGAAGGTGAATATTGGTTCATCGTTAACGCATCATCGCACCATCGTCATTGCACTATCATGTTATTGCTATCGCTTCATTGTACTATTGCATCATCGTCATCGCATTGTTGCCCTATTGCAACATCGCCTCATGGCTATCGCACCAATTTGCTTCATCGTCATCGCACTATCGACCCAAACCTCAATGGTGCGATAGTGAACTGCATGGCCCTATCCGTATTCAAATTACCGTAACCATCTTACCAATGAGAAAAATCCACATCTATGATAATAGCAATGATAATTACAGGTGTTCGTAGAATTGAGGAACGGACTGCAGGTAGGACACCAATCATTAAAATTAAAGATCCTGCGTTTCTTTTTATGAGCTAGGTTAATAAAATTTGGAGGTAGATGAAAGATATCTAATTCTACTAAATTAGACTTTAAAAAAACTTCATAGGAATCGTGACCTAGTAAAGAAGTATCGGCTCGAGAAAAAAAAACATGACAATTTTAGAGATTACAAACGGACGTCGGGCTATCTTGAACCAGGAAAACTCGGAATCATTTGATAGCCAGGTTAGCAATGTGGTCCCCGCAGACCTCAGTGTTGTGTTCATTTGATTTATTTTTTGTCCATTATGTACATTTCTTTATCGCTTAAATAATTAGCTGTATCAATCGATCGATGCATGAAAAAGCTTTGATTTACTTGGAGAACATTGTTTACTAGTAACAAGATGGAAGATTGTTGACTGGTTGCCCCGATGGCTGGTGCCCGTAGCTTACGGTATGAGAACCAGACTACAATGAAACATTCACAGGGCTAGGGATCTGTCAAGATGATTATGCGGTGACACATCAAAAGTAAGTTTACTCACTCTACGAATCCTGTAGTATCTTTTGACTATAGGCCTAGTTGGAAAAATTGATGTTATGGTGAAAGGCTTTGACGACTTATAAATCAAGTAATTACCGCAAACATTCCATTCCGAATTACCTCTGCATACTGAGTGGTGTTTTTATAGATTGCAAATAATCTTTACTGGTTACATTAAAATCGATAAGAAAAAAAACTAGTTGTTGAATATGATTGAAAGAGAAAAACAAGCTTATTATTCATAATAATGCATTCAAATCTGTTAAATAAATGATCTATTAAGAGTAATTTGAATTGTTCCATCTGCCAATGATCTGACATTTCCCTACATTAATGACAGTGATAAGGATGGAGGATAACCCTTCTCCAGAGGAGATCAGAAAGAGAAGACTGGCCTACTTTGAACTGAACAACTCCAGCCTTGCAGCAAGTACAGTGTTTGAGAAGGAAACAGACCTAAACACCTTCAATGTCAAAGAAAAGTCTAGCAACTTGGAGGGAAACCTCATCCAGCGTGATTTGGAGGGAAAGCTCACTCAGAGTCAGCAACTTGCTAAGGATAATTTTGAACAGGGAAGTACAAAGAATCCAATTTCGAATCCCGCATATCAAAATCATTTAAGTGTCACAGACAAGAAAGAAGCAAGTTATATTCCAGAGAGATGGTCAACAAGGAAGATTTCAAATGAGGCATCACCAGCTGAGGTGATCACAACAAGAGCAGAAGTCAGGGAATCCACAGACAGAGGAGAGGGGGAGAAGTCAAAGACAGATAGTTTTTCCTTGTTGAGAGAGGAACTGAGAGTTAAAGCCCAGTGTGGGGATGAGGAGGGATATAACAGTGCAGTAGAGAGGCTGATAAGTCTGGCCAAACAGGAGATCGCAGAGAGTGAGAATCAGAAACACTCGGGTCAGAATTCCGCGAAGGCCAGGTACTCGGAACACTCACCACGATACCTCCACCACGGAGAAACCACTCTCCAGAAAAAATCAGTGTCAAGTTCACAGGTCTCACCAAAAATTGATTACGTTTCATCAAAGAAAGAAAATCTTTCACCCATTGCTGTGGAATATGAAGACTTCTTCAGTAAATCTTCAAAATTCAAGAAATCTGGAAAAGGCCCTGAGGTTAAGGAGTCTCTTGAGGAAACTGAGCATCGTAAGTTGTTCCAGAAATCTCTTGGAAATGTGGATGATTTAGGTCTCTCTACACACAGGCCAGAGGAAAAGCCATCCAAGTCAATAGAGAATTTTATCCCAGGAGAAATGAGACAAGTATTAGGGGAGGAGAAATACAATGAATTCCTCAAAAAATCCACACAAGACATTGGTAATCTGAGCAGTGATAGGAGCTCATCTCATGAGGAGAAAGTACAGAAACCAGAAAAGCCAAAACTTCCAGAGAAGCCAAAAAATCTCAAGAGTGAAGTGGGGCTGAAACTAAGTATTGATAAGGACATGGGCATCGAAAGAAAATCAGAAATGGAGAAACCCAAACTGAACAGGCCCCGCTTTGAACCCTCTAATATCTACAGTCAGGAAAACGAGGACGAGGCAGAAAACCTCAGTTTACCTCCATCCTATCGTAATGGATATGAATCAGTCCACAGAAATGTTGTCTTCTCCTCTGATGAGATATATCACCAGGCCTATCTAGGTCAAAGTCCCCCAGTCAACAGAAGTTACCATGGTAACCCTGTCCACCTCTCCAGAGATTACACCCATGGACAGTCAACATCAGGTAATTATAAAATCCATTCACTGTGATTTATAAGTTTTTGAAACTCCATTTATGCACCACCTTTTTGGGGAATTTCATTTACGGTATACAGTGGAGCCTCATTTATCCGGACGTTTAGGTTCCCAGCCACTTTGTCCGGATATGTGAAGCATCCGGATACCTGAATCACCAGTTAAACAAGACAAAATAACATTTAAAAAATCCATTCCCATGAAAAATCGTCCGGATACTGAAGCATCCGGATATCTGGCGTCCGGATATCTGAGGGTCCACTGTATACTATATTTCTCAGAAATCTGTAATTGTTTTTCAGCTCCAAGAAGTAGTGCAGCCATTGGAGGACATGGCTACCCAATGTTCTCTCCCTCCCAGACTGACCAGCCTCCCCCATTCCCTCCCTCACAGGTTCCCCCACATCATTACAGGACACCCTACCATCCTCCAGAGGAGATAATGTACACAGCTAGAAGTCAGCAGTCAGAATTCTACAGACAGATGTATTCAGGGGTAACCCCACGGCCTGCTACAGCAGACAAACCTGATATTGCTGATCCCAACATGTACAAGCCCTGGCCCCCAGAAGTACCTCCGCAGCAGTTCTATGACAGTTTCATGCCACACAATGTCCCAAGGTCCCAAGACAACAGATACATGGCCCCACACATGTCTCACCCTCTGGAAGGCCATCATTTTCCTTATCCAGTCTCCCATATGTCTGACAGTTATTACCCAGCACCCCCAGCTCCACCAGACAGTCGCTATGTTCCTCAGGTTCCGCCCTCACCTGACGGTCGGTATATGCCGTTCCAGGTCCCCAGGCCCCCCAGTGTACCTTTTGTCCACAGCTCAGGTGATACAGGTAAGCACTATCAACGGAGGCACGAAATGATGCATCATGGACCCCAATCATACCCCCCTCAATCTCCTGCAGTACCTGGTCCAGAAGGAGAGGGGGCTTTTCCACTTTATCCACCACAAGGTCACGGTGGAATACCCTATCCTCCACCTCCAGTGAATGTGGATTTGGCGTCATACTTCAGTTTTCTGGCAGCTCAAGGATTCCCTGTGCCATACTCTGTACCTGTCCCAGGAGTGGACAAGAAACAGTCCAACACAGACCAGGAGAACAAAGAATCACAGGAAAAAGAAAATGGAGGTAAATCTAGTATGTCATTTGTAAAGATCACTCAATGAAATGTAAAGCAGCTAATGTAATTTTTACTGCTGTAACACATTATATAAAGCTTCGTATAATTTTTTACAGCATTATTTTACTGATGTTGTGCAAATGTAAAATTGAAATGCTGCTTTATATTTGCTATATGTATATTGTTAATAAAGAAAAGACTCTTTCTCTTACCTTTCTGTCTGTTCTATATTTAGATGAGGAGGTGCTTGACATGATGATCCCACATCCTCCTCTACAAAGGAAAGACTCCTCAGAAAAGACCATCCACAGGAAATCGTCACCAAGGAAGATTGTAACTCAGGAGGAGGTGAGAAAGAGTGAGGGGCTGCCAGGGAAGAAGAAGAGCACACAGAAAACTGAAGGGAATAAGGGTCAGAGACAGGAGGAGAAATCTGACAGTCAGAAACATGAGGGAAAATCCAGCACACATCAACACGAGGGGAAATCCAGCACACATCAACACGAAGGAAAATCCAGCACCCAGAAACAGCAGAGTTCCTCCCAGAGACATGTAGAGGAGATCAGGCAGTTCCATGAACAAAAGTAAACTTTTCTTTGTTATGAAATTTTAAAAAGTTATAGCAACTACATGTATTTCCTTTTCCAATTTCAAGATCAGGTTGTGTTTGGGATATCTTATATTATAATGTACCCCTGGTAAATGTATGTACAAAAGAACAACAAATTAAACATACAGAAAGGCATAAGTCTGCAGGAGTATATTACCTGATTGATTTCTTTTATCATGTTAAGCATAAATCCCCCTTGTAAATTACTACATCCTCAATGTATGTTTAACTTAATATTTTATTGCATTTCAGGCGACAACAGGAGGCAGAAGAAGATGCCTTATTGGAGAAACAGAGAAAGTTTGCGAAGTCTTCTATTGACCGATACTTTTCTTCTCTGGAGAAACTGTACTACCGAGACAGGCACGAGGATAGCAGAGAGGAAGTGGAGCTAGAGGAAATTCCAGAGAACTCTCCACGGCCACAAGAGACGGAGGTCAACACAGAGGTCAACTCAGAGGTCAACACCCAGGTCAGCAGAGCCACCAGTGTCAAAGCTGAGGGAATCACGGAGAGAATGAATAAGCTGGGGCTAGATCTGTCATTTCTGAGAGAAACACAGAAAAGGCCCGAGGAGTCCCAGGTGGTGGGAAAGTCAGTGTTAGTGTGCGAGGATTGCGGGGAGGTGAACAAGGCCTACATGAGCTGGTGTGGGGACTGCGGGGAATCTCTGGCGGGGATTGAGGTCACGGTCATCAAAAAGTCCAAACCTCCAAGGGTGGCTAAAAAAGAGAGAAAGTCAGCAAAAAAGAGAGTCCCCGTGGTACCTAGTGATAGCTCTAGTAATAAATCAAGTCAGAATGACCAACATGGGGGGATGAAGAAGGAAAGCCAGGACAGTGGTATACCCTCCAGTGAGGAGCCAGAGAACACACAGGCAGGGAGGGGAATAGAGGAGATCTTTGAACATGTGACTGACCCAGTGATGAAGGGGTTTATAAATAATTACTTCAGGAAAAAACATACAGAGCTTCTACAAAACCCTGATGTATCAGACCAAGTGGAGAATCTCTTCAGGAGAAATGATCATAAGGAGGAAAGAATGTCTCCCAGTGAGGGTGAGGCAGACGATGAAATATTAGATGAAAACACTTTACCTAAGAATCATCATTTCAATCATAACTTTGATATGAATGGTGAAGATCTGTCAAAATATGTGCACGATGAAGAGGTTTGGTTCCATGAGAGAGAAAAACCAAAAGAGAAACCTCTCAAACATAAAAGGTCGGCCCCTATAGATGTGGAAGTGTTTAGTGTACAGGAGAGCAGGCAACAACGAGACACAAGTCGAAGTCAGGAAAAAATAGTCCCAAGTCTAGATCTGTGTCTGACCAGTGACGAGGACAAACCGAGACCCTCTCTGGACATTTCTACAGACAGCGAGGAGTGGCAGGACTTCTTCCTACCGAAACCAAAGGAAGTGGAGATCAAAGTGGAAATACCAAAGGAACCTGAGGAGACCAGACCATTCCTGGAGCAGGTGATAGGAGACATGAGGTCCTCGTCACCCACAAAGTCCAAGTCTAAAATCACCAGACCAGAGAGTGGCGGGAAGATGGTGAAGAGCATTGTCAGGGAGTCTATAGAAGCCCCGGGTTACGAGAGGAAGTGGCAGAGGTCCAGTATCGCCTGGTCATCGTACCACCCCCGGGAACTGAGTACAAAGTCCAGCCTTCCCCCTCAGAGGCCTGGAAGTGCCGGAGCAGCCAGGAGAGGGGTCAGGGGTCAAACCTCAAGTAGTACAGAGAACCTAGCAGGCAGGCCAAGGAGTGGGGCTCCACAGAAGAGACCAACCCTGAAGTCCAGGCCACTCAGTGCAGACCCCAAAGTCAGGTAAGTTAAAAAGGATTTTTAAAAAGTATGGAAAAGTAAGATTAATGGTTCCATAGAAAATGTTTGACAGGCCACAAATTGGAACTTACTGCTTTGCAACTTATTTTAAAATCAGACTTTCACATTGTACAGACTAAAACAATATTTTTCAGATGTATGAACTTGGTTGAGGCCCTGCAGTACTCTTTAATCTATATACATGTACATGATAAGATAATCTCTCTTACAGGAGCAGCAAACACGACTCTTGTGGCGGACCCAGTCTGGATTTACCTGTAGATTTACCTGTAGATTTACCTGTAGACTTACCTGTGGAATCACCTGACGAGTCCCCACCTGTAGAGGACAGTCCTTCATCCACAGAACAGGTACAGGAGGAGAGGACACAGAGCACGTCGTCAGAGGAGGGACAGAAACCCCAGGGGATCAGAGTTCTGGATGTGACTTACCCCAAGGTCACTCAGGACAGTCCCTCCTCAGACCTTCCCGGACTTGTTGATCACCGGCTGACCAAACCCGAGACCGTAACCCCAGCAGGTGTGTCCTCAAATCTTCTCAACAGCCCTGCTTCTATGTTAGAATTAAAAGATCATAGTATCAAATGTTTATAAAGGGATGACATACATATTTGTGGTTTGATTTACATGTACATTGTAGATAAAGGTAGACAACTTGATTTTTGCAAACTTCACTGTTTGATTCTAGTTTAAGGTGTTGATGAATTTTTTCACTAATTTTTTTGTCCTTTCTTCAGCTGATCCTGTCAGTGTGTTGAATGCCCTTCACAAGTATAAAGAAATGGTGAGTGTACTTAATACTGATACATGTGCATACGTTTTAATTCGAGATTTAAAAACACAAAGATAAAACACAACTTTAAAGAAATGATTTCTTTTTTGGACAATGCTATTGAACTTGATCAGTTATTGATTACAGAATTTATGAGACGTGGTAAATCTGATTTCAGACCCCTCGTATCCGGGACGGTCGGTTTTCGGTGTGGCTGTGCCTCCCTGATGAGCTGCTGTTGAATGTTCTCTCCTACCTCCCTCACTCGGATCTAATCAAGTGTGCTCGCACGTGTCGACATTTCTACCGAGTCTGCATGGACAACACTCTATGTAAGTATGGACAGCTCTAGTTTAAGGAACCAAAACCCAAAATCTGCAAGGATGAGATGAATTTATTTAAGAAGAAATAGATTGTAATACTGTGAAATCACCCATAATTTGGGGGAAATTAAATTTTGTTGTTTTGTGTTCTGAAGAACCCACAAATATGTACCCTCCACGAAAATTTGGAAATTTTTAACTTCAGAGTTATGTTTGTCTACTAGCATAAAATCAAATCCCTATAAACATGATAAAACAATATTTTGCCTCAAAGAGCAAGAGCCATCTTATGCATAAAATGGCCCTGTACTTATATCAATTAATTAACTATCACCCTCTTTCCCATTTCATATATCAAAATAAAGTAGACACTTTGTGCTTTCATTTTCAATAAAAAAAAAATTTGTTTTGAGAATCCAGATACATGTATTGGAAAACAGGTTTGAGAATTTGCAATGTTCCTTAAATTTGCCTACCTTCAGCAAAGAATTAAAATATGAGCACAGCCCACGATCCAAAAAATAAAATATTTTTTTTTATCTTCAGAAACAGACCTTTCATTATGTATTTGCATATTTTGGATCAGAGGTTGTGCTCTATATGAAATACTGAAATAATGCTTCAACCTTAGGTCATTTTCAAAGGAATTTACAGGATATGAGGAAAATGATGCATTTTATGATGTCATTATGCATTGACGTGGTGGGAAATTATGTCATGATTAATAGATACGTGGTCACCAACACTCCAAGTGATAAATACTGCATTTGCAACCAAACTAAGCGGTTTTGATTTTTCAGAAATTCTCAGGGCCAAATAAGGCCCAAAGTGGCTCTTGCTCTTTACCCACAAAAATGAAACCGCTATAAAGAGTGACTGTTGTAAAATTTTATAATGTTTATTTTCATTTTAATATTTTTTAGACACTGGAAGATTTTTCTTAAACAACTAGAAATAAGTACATTTTATAAATACAGTAAAAAACCAGCTTCAATGAATCAAGAATATGCAAAGTAGCTTAATTTTACTGGTTTTTTACAGGGCGCTATATCACTGTTAAAAAGAATCACAACTTAACTGATGAATCTCTGGAACAAATCGGCAGACATCGTCCTGTCAGCCTGGCTTTGATTCAGTGTCATGGTGACTACATCACGGCTAAAGGTCTCCGTAATCTCTTTAGGGCCTGTGCCAGCTCTCTTAAGGTAAGTATCTATATATATACATGTACCGGTACTCAATAATCAATATGAACTCAAACCTCTTCAAGACCTGAGCCAACTGTATGTAAACTTTTTGTACTACATGTATTATTATAAGGTTCAAGGTTGAAGTAAAATTTCTTTCTATGAAGTCAACAGTCTATCCATGTGTGTGTATGTAGTAATCTTGACGGTATATTTGTAGGAGCTGAACTTTTTTGGCTGTAGATGATGTATATATAATGCTGTTGTTATATTTCTAGGAGCTGAACTTTTTTGGCTGTAGCCGTGGGGCCCTGACAGGTGACTGTATCCTCCTCCATGCCGCCTCCCACTGTAAGGGACTGACCCACATTGATGCCAGTTGGTGTAACGCCTCAGACAGCGGAATAGGAGCTCTAGCTAACTCCTCAAATAGGTGAATGATTTACAATAAGCTCTAGCCAACTCCGCAAATAGGTGAATGATTTAGAATAAGCTCTAGCTAACTCCGCAAATAGGTGAATGATTTAAAATAAGCTCTAGCTAACTCCTCAAATAGGTGAATGATTTAAAATAAGCTCTAGCTAACTCTGCAAATACTGTACAGTGAATGGTTTAAAATAAGCTCTAGCTAACTCCTCAAATAGGTGAATGATTTAAAATAAGCTCTAGCTAACTCCGCAAATAGGTGAATGATTTAAAATAAGCTCTAGCTAACTCCTCAAATAGGTGAATGATTTAAAATAAGCTCTAGCTAACTCCTCAAATAGGTGAATGATTTAAAATAAGCTCTAGCTAACTCCGCAAATAGGTGAATGATTAAAAATAAGCTCTAGCTAACTCCGCAAATTGGTGAATGATTTAAAATAAGCTCTAGCTAACTCCGCAAATAGGTGAATGATTTGAAATAAGCTCTAGCTAACCCCTCCAACAGGTGAATGATTCAAAATAAGCTCTAGCTAACTCCTCCAACAGGTGAATGATTCAAATAAGCTCTAGGTAACTCCTCCAAAAGGTGAATGATTCAAATAAGCTCTAGCTAACTCCTCCAAAAGGTGAATGATTCAAAATAAGCTCTAGCTAACTCGTCCAACAGGTGAATGATTCAAATAAGCTCTAGGTAACTCCTCCAACAGGTGAAAACATAACTTGTTTTACCTGGAAATTGTTAAAACTGTGAATATCAGAACAAATTTGATTGATGCACATCCAAGAAGTAAACTTTATCCTCAATATTTAAGAAAAGTGAAAATTTTGATGTGTTTTATTAAAAAACATTTAAACTTGAATCCAGAAAATTTAAAGTAGATCTGTGTTTAATACACGGGGTGTTTGTATTTTTGGCGAATAGATAAAAATCCACTGTCCTTTAAAAATCCAGATATACCATTACTGTTTTGAATTGATTTTCAGGTTGGAGAGTCTTTGTATCAGTGGATGTCAGATGATCACAAATGAAGGACTGATAACGGTCATCAAGAAACACGGAAAATGGTGAGAATACTTAATCCTTGTAGTGATTAAACCATAGTCTGATTATTTTCATAAAAAAAACACAGAAAATGGTGAGAGTCCTTTACCCTTATAGTAATTAAAACATTGTCTAATAACGATCAGCAAAATACAAGGAAAATGGTGAGAATCCCTGACAGTCCTTAAACCATTGTTTGTCCTAACCTGTTTTAAATCTATTCATTCTGTATCAAATGACCATTACTTTTATTTCAGGCTCCGTGTCCTAGAGATGTTTGGATGTTTCAACATTAAAGCTAAAGGAATTGACTATTTGGCAGCTAACTGTATCAACCTAAAGACTCTGAATCTTGGACAGTGTTACAAGGTGGGAAAATTACTGCCACAAGGTCAGTGAAATGAGGATTATTTAGAAATATTATTCTGAATAATTTTTGGAGTTTTTTTTATGTTTATAGTTGACAGATTCAGCCATTTCACATCTCTCTACCAGTCTAAGTAAAGTAGAGACCCTGGATTTACGGGGCTGTAAACAGGTAATATTTTGCTGTTTTTTTAATAGGGCTGTACAGATACTTTATTACTTTTTTATGAGGCTGTAAACAAGATTAATTAATAGAGATCTGTGTCCTACCCATGATAAAAATAATTAATGTTTATAAAATTTTTAAACAAGAAGAAACAGATTCTATTACAAACTTTAAAGAAATACAAATAAACTTGAACAATGTAGAAGCATATTAGACATGATTTGGTGTTGTTGCTTTCAGATAAAAGACAACTGTATAAGATATATAGTGAAGTACTGCAGTCGCCTTCAAACCATAATCCTAGCCAACTGTCCAAATATCACAGATATCTCACTGCTGGAGATAGCCACATATCTAAAGGATATCAGGTCAGTAAATATCTACAGATATCTCACTGCTAGAGATAGCCACATATCTAAAGGATATCAGGTCAGTAAATATCTACAGATATCTCACTACTGGTGATAGCCACATATCTTAAGGATATCAGGTCAGTAATTATCTACAGATATCTCACTACTGGTGATAGCCACATATCTTAAGGATATCAGGTCAGTAAATATCTACAGATATCTCACTACTGGAGATAGCCACATATCTTAAGGATATCAGGTCAGTAAATATCTACAGATATCTCACTACTGGAGATAGCCACATATCTAAAGGATATCAGGTCAGTAAATATCTACATCGGCTATCAGATATTTATCAGACAACTCTTTGCTGGTAAAATCAATGACAGAAATAACATGCTTACAGTAAACATTGTGCAATAGATGATGAATATAGTAGGAAAGCTTGAGGGTAAAAAATGAAAGCACAAGGAACATATAGGTTGCATTTTCTCTTCAGAATTAATGATACATTTAAACTTAAAATACATGTAAATATCTTTATATTTTCCTTGTTTCTAAAAAAAAAAATTCTAAGAAAATGTTTGTTTCAAAATTGACTATAAATTGTACAGTATAAAATTAATCTTTTTTTTATAGGAACATAGATGTTTGTGGCTGTCGACATGTGACAGACGGAGGAGTGCGGGCGCTCGCTAACAACTGTACGAATCTCCGGAGTATCGATATCAGTTCTACAGGCTGTACTCACAGAAGGTTAGATGTCAGAACTCAAATTAAATCATTGTACACTTTATTACCCCCTACCCACCGCCAACTAGTATCAGCTCTAGAGCTGTACTCACAGAAGGTCAGATGTCAGAACTATGCTTTTAAATGCAAATATTACCACCCCTGTATCTCTTTAATTTAAGTAGGAGGGACACATAAGGTCCATCATCACATCTGGCATTATTGCATACCAGACTACCGGTATGAAATTATTTTTGGAATGAGCAACCAGAGAATTATTTTTGGCCTTAAATGCATGAAATTTGGACAAAGGCAAAGGAAAGTTCAAAATTCTGTCTGGACCATAGTTCATAATAAATCAGGATGCATTTAAATTTCATATCAGATACAGAAATTTTTTGGTTTATGACCCTAGAACAATTCATAAATCTTACATGCAATTTTTTAAGAAAATCCTTATGATGGTACCTTTGGAAATGTATTACTACCTATATAGCTACATGTATCTATAATAACAAAAGCATCTTAAAATTGAAAGATCAAAATTTTGATTAAATTCAAAGCAAATTTTGGCAGATGAATATGATTTGTTAGATAAGAAATAATCTACTTTTTCATAAGTATACTGGACTATAGTTAGAAATGCCTTTTTTTTCAGTGTTCAGATGATGGCCAATTTTTGCAGCCCTAGGTTGGAGTCGATCAAATTAAACTTTCTGTCTGACGTCACGGAGCATTCAGTTATTAAACTGATAAAACACTGCAAAAGGTTCGTAAATCTTTACAGATCATTAAACTGAAATAACACAAAAGGCAACTAGATTTTTACTGAACAAAAAACAATGCTGGATGTGTGGAATATTTTAATTAATTTTTTTCTCTCCAGTAAACAAGAGCTCTTCATGAATTTTTAATCCTGCTGCATGATGTCTTTTAATGTTTGTTTTTTTTGGTATAAAAGCTTTGAAATACACATGCACATTTATCTTTCTGCAAGGAAAATTTGTTTATACATGTACATGTATTTTGTACTTTTAAAAATCTGACTACTGGGTAATTTATGAGTTGAGACAAATTCAATGATGTTTTTTCTGTTTCAGATTAAAACTGCTTCACTTATATGGCTGTACAAGTATCAGATCTCTAGCAAAGATTAGAGATGCTAATCCAAATCTCAAAGTCGAAATGTAAAAACACAAAGACTGGAGGGAAGATGAAAGTTCCCTCAAGTATTTTTTCATTAGCTCTTACTGGTAAACGAATGTAAAAAGAGGTAGCATTTGAATTATCTAGTCAGATAAACTGAGGGTAGAGGGTACTGATAAATACAACAGTACTCAGAACTGCAAAATGAATAGATCAGTGAATTTCTGTTTAAAATTGAAAAGCATAATTTGATTCATTTATAACAGGTTTGTTGAAACAAAGATTTTGACCAGAGACTTATTTATTTATACATTAACTGTTACAATGTATTTTTATTCTGTGATATGTTCCATCGACTGCCATGTTGTACTGTATTTTGCTCAACTGATTTAAATGTATTAACAAAAGGCTGTGATAATTAACATGATTAAATGAATCCCAAAAATTGTAAGATTGTTTTTGTTTCATGCATTTTACATATATTTTAGCTCAGTTTATTGAAAGTCTTAAATGAAATGAGATTGGCAAATCATAGTATCACAGGGAAAAGCGGCTCGCATGATTTTCATGCATTTTCCTTTTTGTATGAAATTTATGCAAAAATCATACACAAATCGTCTAAAAAGTCACACATGCGAATTTCATAATGTCCTTGTACAATTTTTGTGCGAAATTCATAAGTGGTCCTTTTTGTCTCCCCATGCAAAGAATTCGTATGATATTTGTGTGAATTTCAAATGAAGTTCATGCAAGCCACTTTTCCTTACATACACAAATGTAGCTCTTTGTTCTGAAGACATTGAGGTGATTTCTGTTTGTTTTTTTTTTGTTTGATTAATGAGCTACAGATGAGCAGGTACACATTTGGACTCATTATCCAAAGTCATGTGCTGATTACTGAATCAATTCTTTCAATATCCCCAAATCTCAAGTCTCTAATTAAACTAGAGGTACTGTGAGCAATGAGCTCCCTAAATAATACCCCCCGCCTCGCATCTGAATATAATGGCAGTGTCAACCCCCCGCCTCCCAAATGAATATAATAGCAGTGTCAATGTTTTGTTGTGGGAAACCCAAAATATGTGTCAGATCAAAAAGTAAAATAGGAGGTGCACAATGGCAATATGTAATAAAGATTCTGTGAAAGTTTCATCAAATTTCATTCAGTGGTATGAGAGGAGTTGCGGATAAGAGATGGGTTCCCCAAAGCAATACAGACAGACGGACGGACATAACAATTACTATATACCCTTCCACTTTTCAAGCGGGGGGTATAAATATTGTAGAAAGCTTACAAGGTCTATAAAGTTGGAGAAGAGATATGGAGGAGACCAAAAAAAATAAAGATTACATAATTTTCCTTTTATTTTCTTAAATTTATAAAGCATATGCCATACATGTACATGGTACAAGTAAGTACATAAATATTTAAAAATTCAGATTAAAAACTTGTTCAGAACACATCACAATGTGTATATTGCTAAATGATGAACGTGAATAATGCTTCCTGAAAAAAGGTTTATCACAATAAGTTTGATAGCACTTAAATATCACAGGCTTGAAGTCTTCTCCCAGATCTCTGTCTCCTACCCCCCTTCGGGTAGATTTTGGCCTCCTCCTCATATTGAAGAGCTTGTCCCTCTATATTGTTCCCCTTGTATCGCCCTTCTGTAGCAGGGTGTTAAACAACCAGGCATCATCTTCTTTGTGGAAGAACTGAAAAAAAGTCAATAATATTTACTGTGACTTTTATACCTAAAAATACTTTTGATTTGGATGTACAAAACATGCAACTCAAAACAAGAGGCCCAGGGGCCACAGCGCTCACCTGAGCACATCAGGCTTGAATTTCCCCCCCCCCCCCCCCCCCCCCCCCCCC
>PRKT01000037.1:635045-647545 GCA_003671525.1 Saccostrea glomerata | reverse complement strand
GTTCTGACGCCGTGTTGACGTCGTGCACTTTGAGCGCGTTCGTTACGTGTTGCCAGAGACGACGAGATTCAAAGTCTCCTTGTAACTTCACAGGCCGGACTCGCTTCTTTCTGATCGGAATGTCCTTAACGTCAATAGTTTTCTTTGAGCCCTGCAATCGAAGAAGTTAAACAATATCAAATTTTTAAGTTTTTGCAAGCATCGTAAAGCTTACATAGATAACTCCTTCACCACTAGGACAATTGCAACTAGAACTGTCCAAACGGGACAAAATACCCCCTGCTGGGTTTTTCAGAAGTAAGTTTTTCCATAATAAAGATATGTATCACACATGAATTATGAAATTTTTATTCCAGTGACCAAGTTTATCCATAAGAAAGATGTTGACCGGACACAAATCATGAATTTTACTTCCAGTGACCTTGAACTTCCCCAAATGACCTTGGGTCAAGGTCATGACACACCCTAAGGTCAAGGGCAATCTTTGTGTGAAATGAGAACTTACCAAATTTATCCATAAGAAAGATATGGACCGGACATGAATTATGAACTTTTTCTTCCATTGACCTTGAACGTCCCCAAATGACCTTGGGTCAAGGTCATGACACACCTTTGGGTCATGGGCCATCTTTGCATGAAATAAGAACCTACCAAGTTTGTCCATAAAAAGATGTAGACTGGACACGAATAATGAAATTTTTCTTCAAGTGACCTTGAACTTCCCCAAATGACTTTGGGTCAAGGTCATGACACACCCTTGGGTCATTGGCAATCTTTGTGTGAAATGAGAACCTATCAAGTTTATCCATAAGAAAGATATGGACCGTACATGAATTATGAACTTTTACTTCCAGTGACCTTGAACTTCCCCAAATGACCTTGGGTCAAGGTCATGACACACCTTTAGGTCATGGGCAATCTTTGTGTGGAGTAGTAGATTCTAGTGTCCCTGCATAAGAAAGATATGGACCGGACAAGTTTGCACAAACAGACGGACAGATAGCTAGACGGACAGACGGACAGACAGACAGAAGGACAAGGTGATTCCTATATACCCCCCCAAACTTCGTTTGCGGGGGGTATAAAAATAAAGCAATAATAATGTTTTGGCATAATTTTTACAAAAATTATGACTTAAAAAAAAGAGATTTAATACAATTTTAAATTTCAATGAATCCTACATCTTTATAAGTGAACTCCAGTTGACTGTTCCATTCTCCCTGGACTCGACAGATTATCTCCCCTGAGTTGTCCTTCACTTCCGCAGACACTCGATGTAGTTTTCCTCCATAAAATGGCTACAAATGAAGTCATATGCAATGTACTTTACATTGTTATTATCTTTGAAAGTCCTTCTGTCAATCAAGCCAAACAAAAGTAATTTGTTAAAGCAGTTTCCTTTTTTTCAAAATTCCATCATGTAAAGCTAAGCCAAATTTAAATTAAATGCATTTATTCAGTATGACATCGCTGATTTTAAAACAAATACTGTAATAGTAGTGAATTTCACTAAAATGTTACTTTGGTGTGAAAAGTGACAGCTGCTGAATATCCAGTTTTGGCACACGAGATAGAAATTTTGTCTCCCATTTCTGCCCAGGGCACGGTTAGGATTGACCGAGCATAGGCACTGGGCATCCCGAAAACATACTCCTCCCCGTGTTGTAGTAATCTTAGACTTACTGTCAAAATAAAGGGTCACATCGCCAGTAAGTAATAAATGTAACATCAACAGTCCAAGGTCACACATAACAGGATGCAGTGATGTTTTAAAAATCTTATAAACATTTGTTTTTAAATCAAAAATAACATTTTGTGGTTGAAAGTTAATAGATGGTTTATGAAAAACTTCCAGATTCTGGATTTTGAGCATTAACTCCGTATACTTACCTTTCCCTATCAGATTAACTCCAATAGACATGCCGTAAAATCTGGACTTGGTGTAAATGGAAGCATTCATACACACTTGTTTCTCGGGACACTCAAAGTAAAAGGCAGAAACTGAAATTAAAAAAAATCTCCCCTATAAACACTGTAGAAAGTTAAAAACAGAAACTGAAATATAAACAACTCTCCTTTATATACTTGTATGTGTAAATACTTAATACATGAATACTTCATATCTAACAAGATTGTATACATGTACAGTATGTTTCTGTTACTGTTAATAAAGAGGTGGGGTCAGCTGCCAGATCTGACTTACTGGAGCCTGTCAGAAATCTCACTCAGTGAGTGGAAGACTGTCAGAAATCTGACTTAACGAGAGGGTGACAAAAATCAAACCTTTTTCTGGCAGATTGATGTAAACCTAACAGACTTCAGATTCAGAAATCTAGCTGACTTGCTTTGAGATAAACAGAAATCTAGGTGACTTTCTGGGATTGTGACAAAAACCTAACAGACTTACTTGGAGGATGATGGGACACCTGTTCAGCACAGTACACCAGCTGTGTGTCCCCCTCTGTACTGTTTGGCCTTGACCCGTCCACACCGTTTGACCCCGTGACCCCATCTACTGAGCTCCCAAACTGACTGTTGTTTGATATGTTCTGTGATTTCCTAGGAATCTTCCAGGAACAGTGGAATGTCTCCCCAATGATCGGGTTATAAGGCTTCTTAGCAACAGATCCCTAGGATAGATGAGAGAATTTATGACTTTCAAAACAAATCTTGGGTATAACAAAATGAATTCATTTTTTTCAAACATAAATTCTTTGTACATTCATAACAGATTTTATCTAAAATAAACTATATCATGTATGCACACACACATATTGTACAATGTTCTTTCCCAACAGAAAAAATTTGGATTTATCAAGAAATATAAACATCACATACAATTTTTATCAATATAATATGAGCATTGTACCTGTCTGGCAGCATGAAATGAGGTCAGGTACCACTCTATCACGGCTAGCATTCTGGACTCCGGGTCAGGTAAATCTGGTATTCTGCAGAGAAACAATGTAAAATATAAGTCAAAAGGAATAAATCAAAGCAGTGGTCATATACATGTACATATAGGTACATTGATTACAAGGAGAAAATAAATTGATAAATGTAGCTGCGTCTTACTTTAAGAACATTTCCGGGTGAGCCATGCAGTCCGCAAACATTTCAAGTAGAGAGCGCCTCTCCAGAATAAAGGTTGGAAGCACCACCTGAATAACAACATATCCAGTTAAAACAGAACTGACACAATAAGTCCAGATAGAACAGAACTGATACAATAAGTCCAGATTAAGTTGTGGTGACAGATCTGGAATTATTGTTTTGATTCACAGTTAAGTCTTCCTTTATTAATAACTAATGTAGGCCTACTGTTTTGAGCAACTTTGTTAGGTCATATTTATAATAATACTTTTGTTAAATCTTACTTAAGTCTAGTCTCAAGTCTATGCCCAGTTTGAGTTGTGAAAACAGATGTAGGAGGATTGCTATTTGCCATACTTAAGTTAATTCTTGGTTAACTCTTATTTTAGTTAAGTCTTATTTAAGTTAAGTCTTATTTTAGTTAAGTACATGCCAAAGTTGAGCTGTGACAGTAGATGTAGGATGACTGTTTTGTGTCATACATTAGTCAAGTCTTACTTTGGTTAAAATTAAGTAGTTCTTTAATTAAGTCTTACTTTAGTTAAGTCTTTTAGTTAAGTCCATGCCCAGTTTGAGTTGTGACAGTAGATGAAGGATGATTGTTTTGTATCACACTTTATTAAATCATACTTTAGTTAAGGCATGCTTTGGGTAAGTCTTACTTTGTTTAAGTCATACTTCAGTAAAGTCATACTTTAATTAAGTCTTACTTTAATTAAGTCTTACTTTAGTCAAGTCTTACTTTGTTTAAGTCATACTTCAGTAAAGTCTTACTTTAGTTAAGTCCATGCCCAGTTTGAGCTGTGACAGTAGATGTAGGATGATTGTTTTGTGTTCCTCCACCCCTGATAGATCCTCCTCTGTGTAACCTTTCTCATCTTCTTCCTCATCCTCATGATTAATGGGTCCTGAAGAAAATTAAGAAACTCAAATGTCATTTTCTTTTAAACTGAGAAATAATACTTGAGCCTCTCTGAACTTTACAATGGGCACCTGAGAAACACAACAAATTTTCTTTACCACATTCCTTGCCAATATGTGTTTTTTAGCATGCTGGTTTATTGTATACAACTTAAGAACCCTTACCTATCCCAACTTAGTCCAAACACCAGAGATATGAAAAAACACCACTGATTAGATACTTGCACCTTATACGCATAAGTATAACAATTTGTAGTCTTGGAGACCTTCAATGAAATTCTTTAGGCATGTTTTTATGTAAAGTTTTTACCTTTTCTACAAACAAATTCTAATTTTTATCACTAAACATGTAATTTTTTTTACCAAATCCTCAACAAAGGGACCATGGTTTAGATCCTTTTTTATTTTTACTTAATAAACATAATTTCTGATTAGTTTTTGCCTGAACTGACCCATTCATTACGAAAGGAAAAGTTTAACAAGGGAAAGTTATATTGACAAGATATAATGACAGACTAAAACAAATAACAAAACCTCACCTGTGTGACTCAAGTGACCTAGAAACCCAATCATAACGATTCAGAAATAAGTCCTACCTTGCATTTTACTTTAATCTAAAACTACTTTTACTATAAATATTGTTTTCAGAAATATTATTTCCAGAATAATAACGATTCAATACATCTGCAATAATTTTTAATTTCAATGCAGGCATTTTTTTCAGATTTTGAGACGTTCCCTAGCTCTGACCTTCAGGTTTCTCCTCAGGGAAGACGATTGGTCCGGGGGCGGAAGTGACCGAGGAGAAACTGCCATTCCTCTCCTCCATACTACTTGATATTGAGATGTGTCTTTGACTGTCACAGGGAAAAAATAAACTGTTAGTCAAATCATTCCATCATAAAATAGGAGCTAGCTTAAAAGTCTGATTAAAAAGCATTTCTTCTTCACTTGGTGATTAAACCAATTACAGCTAATCAATTATTCAGTTAAAAATTTCCTTTACAGATATATACATGAATCAACAAAACATATGTAGCATGCAACTGTAAATGTACTTTTGATAAGTGACAATAGCTTGTGCCTATGGACACTTTAATTGACAATTGATCTCCATATTTAGATGTCTGAGAAATGGCAGTGTCAAGGAAAGAATCAAATACATTGCACATGTTTATAAAGATTCAAAAATGTTTTTATTTATACAAAGAAGTGCATATTTACATGTACATGTATCTTAACATCAGAAACTTAACTTGTAATATTTTCATACATCGTAAACCTGTTAAATTTCCAATTCCATGATGAAAGCAAATGAAATGTATGTAAATGATTTTAAAGATAGCTTTAAAAAGCATCGCAAAAGAGCTACAGTGTATATAAATATTAATGATGTTATTTCATATTTTAATACTGGCCAAATCAAAGATACTCTATAATAGCCTGTATGAGCATAAAATATCTTTTTTATTTGATACCAACTGAGTGCAAATCCGTCTAGCAGGTATACGAGTTCTATAGCAATAGAAGATGATTGCATATTAGGTAAAAACACATCAACAGGGATTTGATAAATCAAATACAAAGTTAACCAAATGTATAAATTTAAATAAAATCAACATAAAAGTAAAACTGCTCAATGAAGACTACAAGATCTAACAGTAAAGCAGGATTACGACACACTAACCTTGTAAATGACTCATGCCAATCATATGGGGCTCCGCCCTAAAATGTATTAAAAAAATAATCTGGTCACTCGGACAAAAAAAAAAATTCAAATTCAAACGAAAGCAACATATCATAACTGTTTCTTCCTGTTGGGGTAGTTATGTGTTGGAGATGACCTTGTTGGTGTATATATATACTTGTTTCAATTTAAAGACAGGTTTGTTCCTTTTTTAAAGCTGCCAGGGATGGGATTGCTTAGACACATCATGAAGGAAGAGAGGGGAAAGAAAATAGTATAACAAACAACTGTCCATAGGCCTAGGATGTGAATACATTCAGAGATCATTAATGAGAGGGAGATACAGATAGAAGACGAAATAATGACAGATTAATTTGCTAAGCTAGAGCTATGACAAATGAGATAGGGAGACATTCTCAGGAGTGAGATAAACAGGAAGTGGGCGGTGCCAGCAATTGATTGATAGCTTTACCTGTTGATGTTGAAGCATCTGAAGACAATGTCCCAGGCTGTTTAGGGTCGCAGTGGAAGTGGCTTTTAATAGAAGCAGGTCCTGAAAAAAAGTTTGTGATAGGTAAACAAACAACAATAATATCATTTTTACATCTCACAAATAGTTGGATCACAGACATGTATTTCAGATGTCATATTAACAAAGACATAGAGAGGGAATCATGGTTTGACTGCAATCAGAAACCTATAAATATTTGCCGACATTAATTTTATCAATGAAGTCTGAAATAAATCTCTTACATTACATAAGAGCCTGTGCAGGGCTCTGTTTTGATTTGTTTACAAAATGACTTGCATACTTACTTTATCAAGACCCCCTATAGGTTCTTCTGTCACAGAAAGACTCTGAAAAAAAAAACAATATGTCACTACAAACAACTCTCAGCTGATATTTTCAGTGTGCTTAGACATCAGGTACTTCAAAATTGGACAGTGGTCATAGAAAAAAAATCTATTTGATTAATAAATTAAATACTTTGCTTAAAGAGTTTAAAAAGCATCTTACATCAATTTTTTCCCTGAGATGAACAGCGTAGTCGTTGGCTTCTGAGATGTACTCCTTGACCTCTCGGAACGGGTCCAGTGTGTGAGGGCGGGGGGCGGGGGCTTTATGTGACCTCTGTTGGAGGTCCTGTGACATCACGTCCGGCTTCCTCCGGGTGGATCCTGTGTCAGTGATGGTCTTAAGGAGAGAGGAAGACCGAGACTCCCGACGCAGAACTTGCTGTCCGCCCTATTATACACAAGCAAAATGTATTAATTTTTTGTATTAAACAAATGCTTATTTTTTAAAGCCATTTTTTGTACATGAACACTGCATCAATTTCAAATCTGTTCCATCTTTACTTATTTACCAGAGCAGATTCTCTAAACTACTGACCAGAAAATGCATATGTTAATTTTATTCTTCTTGCTCCCCTGTAATTAATATTATCCATGTAACTTACACTTGTCAAATGATTTGTATGGTATTCTGCGACGTAACTTACACTTGTCATGTGATTTGTGTGGTATTCAGCAGTGGTTCGCAGTTTATCTATCCATAGTTGTCTCTCTTTGGTACTACCAGCTGTAGGGGGATAAAAAAATTATTTTAATAATAAATTTAATAGAAATCATTGAAATTACATTAATGCTGCTATAACAGATCAAAGGTCAATCAGTTACCTACCTTTGAGTCTGTAAATTTCTCCGTTAGCAGCACTGACTGAGAATGTCTGTGAATCCTCATCTGATGGGGAAATCACTGCCCCCTAAAACAGACAACAGGCTCAACTCAAAAAAGTAAACAATCATCTGATGGGGGAATCACCACCCCTCTAAAAAAAACAACAAGGTTTTAATTATCCCTTAACTCAAACATGTATACATAAGCCAACTGTGTAAAAATGTCACAAGTAGTGGTACATATGAATAAAGCATGCCCCCTAATTATAAAGTCACCATTCAACAAATTCTGGCATGTATACATACTAATCAAAGTACTGTTGCATTCCCTTTTATTTTCAATTTTTATGTACTCAATGATAAAAAAAAGTGCTTCAATTTTTTTTACACATGCTAAATCTAGATAATGTATATGAATTAACTTAATTAAGCATTTTATTAGTTAATTACATTTACAATTATGGAATTACATCATCAACATCTGAGATACAGAATGGATTGTGTTTTACAGAACTGTAAAAAACAGATTATGCTGTAATATGCTCTAAACTTCTGGTTTCAGTTAACAGCATACAACAGCATGAGTCTCTAATCCTATTAAAATCATTCAACATTATCAGTACATTTATACAGGATGACAGTACTCAGGGGAAAGCTGTTAGTACTCCAACATGGCTAAAATAATGTGTGTATTGTTCTTTTGAACTACATCGTTTTTGATAACCTTCACAAAATGTGAATGTGTTCATTTTATACTGTAACTGTACCTCACAGTGACATGAACTACATGACAAAATGAAGATAGCACACCAGATAAACATCTTATAAAAGTTAAAATAAACAATTTAAGGCTTCAACACCAGATAAACATTTTTAAATAGTTACAATGAGATACACATTCAAAGACATTACCGTAAAATGAACAATTAAAGACAAAAACAAAAGATAAACAAAATAAGACATTACGGCCAGATAAACAATTTACTGTCATCTACAACTTACGGCCAGATGAACGCATCCTCTGGGTCTCTGTTTCTTGTGCTCCTCTTTCTACAAAAAGGAAAAAGATTTAATTAATACAGATTTAGATTTGTCAATCCTTACACTCTGTAATACTGGACAGCAATGTTCATTATTGACCAGTCATGTGACAATTCATGTGGTCAACAGAGGATTATAAATAGATAATCTATCAAAGTCTTGGTAGTAAATGTGCATACAGCTTCAGGAAAGATGTACCTGGGTTTATAAGTTCAACATCTACCTTTCTAATGAATATTTTGGTTTTAACGAAGGTCACGGGTTTGCCGGGTTTTAAAAGTGTCCAAAAACATACCATGAAAATTACCTATATGATTTCTCTTCCTTTCATTTCCATTCTCAGAAAATTTTATAAAATTTGTCTGCACCGTTCTTGTGTAAATGAATTCCAAAGATGCCATTGTCATAGTAACATTTTCGACATTATTCTATTGAATAGCATAGGAAAAACATCGTTTTTGGCTCATTTTCAGGCAAGGTTTTGATTTGAAAAATATCAATAACTTTTAAATGGTGCAGACGAATTTGTTTATATTTTGGTATTTAAAACTAGAATTGATTTGAAGTAAATCTGTGTGAAAAAAATTAATATGTCTTCGGGTTCATTTTCTCGTAATTTTAGTACAGATAATTGCTTTTATATTGAGAACAGTAGCATTTTTGAGAACGACGTCATAAAATATCGCGACGTCACGCTCGACATCCTGAATATCGATCCGGTATACAGAGCAAACAAAAACAAAAAAACAAAACAAAACTAAAACAAATAAACAAAAACAAATTAAAAAAAACAACAAATTATACTGATTTTTTAAAAAAAGGAAATTCACATTTATCTGCTTTCAAACGTCCAACATCATATTAATTCAATAAAACAACTAGTGTTGTTCCCCAAACGCTCCCCAAATCGCTTTTTGTGCCTAATTCCTGTAAGACATTTTTAAAAATATGATCAGTATGGAAGGATTTCATCAAAGAATTATAAAGGCTACAATGCTATCAACTATATGTCATTTAACGCATTGTACGCGCACGCACGTGTATGCACATGCAAGATAATTATGGCATGTTATCTAAACCATTAACATAACTTTATATCGTGAGAATCACTAAAAAATGATAAAAATATAAATGTTACCGTTTTTTAGATTAATTGGTCATTTTGCGTCTTTCGCGCACGCACATGCATGCATGCAGGTTCGTGCATTCATTTTGATAGTACCATAATGAAGGAATTCATTACAGCTATTCATATTCTAAATTTTATCCCGTTTCATTGAAAACTAAGAAAGTTATAGACATTAAAAGTTTCAGCCAATCAGATTGCAGCACTTGGCATGCCCATACTTTTCATGATAATTCTTATATATCTTGCTGTAGATCCTTATAATTTATAACCATGTTCAAAATTTCAAAGGATTTTGTTGAAAAAACAAGAAAGATATTGAGACTTTAGTTTCAGCCAATCAGAGCGAAGCGCACGTGCATGCGCGTGAGATCTTGCCATTTTGAACATGTCCTCCTGTTTAAGCTTCTAATATATCCTAATATTATGAGATTCAAATCATTTCATTAAAAAAATTAAATAGTTACGTCTATATCAATTATATTATACATTTCTCATGTTGCACGTGCGCGCTCTTGCAAGCACACATGCATGCAAATGCTTTCATGATAATTCTTATATATCAGGCTGTAGATCTACCTAATGTATGACTATGTTTAAAATTTTAAAGAATTTTATCAAAAAACAAGAAAGATATAGAGACTTTAGTTTCAGCCAATCAGAGCAAAGCGCACGTGCATGTGCGTGAGATCTTGCTATTTTGACCATGTCATCTTGTCTATGCTACTAATATATCCTTATATAATGAGTTTCAAAGCATTTCATCAAAAATTTAAAAAGTTACAGCTATATTCATTATATTGGTCATTTCACACGTTGCACGTGCGCGCTCTTGCAAGCACGTGCGCGCAAAATGACCTTCGTTCGGCAAATCTACATAACATGTCTACTGACCCTAAAAAAATTTCACCTTAGTCCGATGTGTAGTCTACGAGATCATTCGCGGACAAAAAAGTGCCCAGGAAGAAGAAAAATAATAATAGGTCTTTCCACCTTCTTTGAATTTCAAATTTGTTTTATATCTGACTTCTTAAAATCAAATTCCATGAAAAAGAAACCAAAAATGTCTTAAAGCATAGAAAAAAATGAAAATAAAAAAAAGAAATGGAATGACCTTGACCTTTGACTTTCAAAATGTTCAAGGACAAAGGTCAAGGGTCACAATGCAATTGACCCCATGCTTCTACGACTTAAAGTTTTCAAGTTAGGCCAGCATTTTTTGAAATTTCGGTTTACAAACCCGCCGACCCTGTTTTTTTGAAAACTGGAAAAAAAATAAAAGACCATGAACTCGTTTTTATTTTTATTTTTTCCTCCGACTTTATCTTTTTTTTCGATACAAAAATAAAAACGCCGTATTTACAGGCAAATGGACCGAGATTCTTCCGATCGCACAATGACGCAATAGCTAAAAATAATGTTGTGCATGAAAATGAGGTGAAGATCCGAGCTCTTCCGATCAAATATTACATCAGCAACCTAATACGTCATACTTTTAAGTGCACCTAAAATAACACTGCAGTAAACAGGCAAAATGGCCACTGGACGTCCATTCTTCAAAGTTCATTTTCGTTGCATTGAAAAAAAGTATACATTCAATACAATTCGACAAGCCGAAGATGAAGATTCAGTCGGCCATCTACTCAACACAATTTTGGACACGGAATCTGATCGCAATGATCTGCTAATCGACCATGTTGTTAGCGGGGCCTCTGAGGAATCTGCAACATTTATTACGCCGTTGGAAACACCTATCAAAGTTTTACAGGACTTTGGTTTTAAATGTATTATTGTAAATCTTGTTACAAAGAAAGGTGACTCAGAAGCGAAGAACTCCGTATCCAGCAAAGCAGATGCTTTAGCGGGGCCTCTGAGGAATCTGCAACAATTATTACGCCGTTGGAAACACCTATCAAAGTTTTACAGGACTTTGGTTTTAAATGTATTATTGTAAATCTTGTTACTAAGAAAGGTGACTCAGAAGCGAAGAACTCCGTATCCAGCAAAGCAGATGCTTTTCAAATTTTGATGACGGCGAGGAGACGTTACGACCAGTACCCCCCTCGAAGGTACGTGATCAAATCCTTTTCATTTTAGCACTTTCTTAAAAAGTATATATAATATTCTATGAAAGGTTTTTAGATAAAAAAAAATGTACGTGTTAATATTTAGTAGGTGATGTAAAAGAAGAAATTATGTACGAGCTATCTATTGTAATTTTCAAATCGAAAGTAGAGCATCAGTCATGTTTACCTTCCGTTTATATTGAACAGAGATGAAAGTACAAGTAAAGATCGACTTGCAAATGCTGTTATTGGGACTTTGAAAGAAAATAAGATAGGATTCACGTCGCACGTCACGTCGACTTTGTTGTGTGCTGCGATTGTGGGAAAAGACGGGTGGTGTATTCAAGCAAAAAACTAGGTCCTGCGGAGGAGAGGGCATTGTGCAGGTTGCAGGAAGAGCTGCTGTACTCGTGTGGAGGCCCCTTGTTTCCTGGGGGGGAATTCCAGGATTCAATTGTGGCCCGTGAGGGGATGAGTTGTCAGACGCCAATTGAAACAACATACTTTGCAGGTAAAAAACAAATATAATTATAAAATATTACATCAGTTTATTAATGCTTAAAAATGAACACTATAATAGTAGTTTAATAATAACAATAAAATAGTACTTAGTGACATACATGTAATAAATTACTAGCATTTAAAAAAAAGTATAGGAGAAACATTCATTTTAAAGTTGGTCTTATAAAATTGACAATCTTTTGAAGGGAAAACCCAGTTGTTTGATGATATCTGCTACTATTGTGGAGATACTGAACCAGCGACAACCCAAGAAACAGAGGCCTTAAAGAGAAAGCATGGGATAGTGAGACCCATCTGCACAGCCTGCTTGCAGATGGGTCGCCCCATTGTTACGCGAAACGCTTTAAAAAAACAAAAAACAAAA
>PRKT01000037.1:615466-629724 GCA_003671525.1 Saccostrea glomerata | reverse complement strand
GGGGGGGGGGGGGATATCCCATCCCTCTCTTCTTTGGAAAAATAGTTTTATGTGTTTTTTCGAAAATTATTCAGGTATTTTTTATCTCGCTTGACAAACTTTTTTTAGACTGATTTTCGGTTGTTTTAATTATTGTGCACCCACACCCCTTTCAACCACTATAAGATCTGTGCATATAATTAAATATTATCTACTCAATTTCTTTGTTTCACTTTTCATTCACAAAATTCTTCAAAATACATTGCAGATATTTTTTTCAATTGTTAATTCACGTTCTCTATACAGGCACTTAAATTTTGCCTTAGTACTCAGATAGGCATATCAGATACTATATATATCATGTATTTAACTATAAACAGCCATGTCGATTCCTATATACATGTTCATATAGACAGCAGTACGCACAATACCATGAATTCGATCAATTTAGATAGAAATAACTACTGTATAGGGGGGAAATAACTCGCGGTGTTAATATTCGCTATATTCACGGTGTTCATAAATCCGTGAATTCAAGAAACAGTGAATAGATTTTTGATAATGTCAATGTTTTCTTTGAAAATTTGAGAATAGTCTACGATACGTTTATATACATGTACGTGCAGTACATGGTCATTTCAGTAATTACAAGTAGTTTTTGTCATTCAATTATTTTAATTACCACGCTTAACTTTAATTCAAATCAGCAGATAATAACCTGTGTTTGCTTAAAAGTCCGTTTTTATAGCCAACGCTACATGTTTTCCATCAATCAAAACACACAATCAAAACACGCAGGTTATAGGTTCTGATTACCCGTGCGTAACTAATTTGTTACCCTGTTTATTTGCTATCTGCATTATCATGCATTTCAGATTTTTTACTGACATTTTGGTTTTAAAAAATCATTCAAATAACTATCGATGTACATGTGGAAGGATATTATTTCCTCGACCTACTTTAACACATTTATTTTCGTCCAGTTTTTTCGCCGCGTTGTATCGAAGATCTTGGGTGTACAAGCACTGATCGTAATAGCATATGTATAGGAAAGTCATTTGACCTTTATAGTCAATGACTTTTGGCACTTATTTTTAGTAATCGTAAATTATTTATAGAATCAAACAATTCTATATAAACCTACCCTGTTGTTCGTAAAATAAAGAGATTACGCTGGTTAATGTCGTTTACATGTTGCTATGGTATGGATTAAACGGATATAGACAAGAGATGTAACTTTTATTATATATACCAATTCCGCGAATTCAAGAAACCGCGATCGTGTCAGATGAGAGAACCGTGAAAATTACAACCCGTGAAATTAATCCCCTGTACAGTACTAATATTTTGTATTTCAATCAGATAGACATGACTAAATGAGGCAAATCTGTATACCTTGAAATAGACATGGCTATGAGGCTACACTGTAAACCAGTAGATAGACATGAATATGAACGAGGCTAATTAATCTGTATATGATTAGACAAATGTGTATATGAGACTACTCGCTATACCACTAGACAAAAACCACTATAAGACTACGCTATATACCACAAGAAAGAGGTGTCTTTGAAAAGACTGTGACTATGAGGCTACTCTGTAAACCATTAGATAGACATGACTATGAGGCTACTCTGTAAACCATTAGATTAAGACATGCATGACTATGAGGATAATCTATATACCATTAAATAGACATGACTATGAGGGTACGTACTCTGTAAACCATTATACAGATGAGTCAATAAGACTACTAGAAAGACATGACTATCAGAATACTCTGTATACCATTAGATAGATATGACTGTGAAGGTATGTATACCATTAGATGGATATTACTATGAGTCTCCTTTGTATACCATTTAGATAGACATCATATGGCTATTAGAATATTCCGAAATTAATATTAGATAGACATTACTATTAGACAAATATGTACACCATTAGATATAGACATGAATTTGAGACTACTCTATATTACATTAGACAGACTTGTCTTTCAGACTACTCTGTATGCCATCAGATAGACATGATGGCTATCAGACTAGTCTGTATACCATAATACAGATGTGTCTATCAAACTACTCCTTGTACCACTAGACAGATGTATCTACCTGCAGGTATCACTTTGTATACCATTAGATATACATGACTATCAGGCTAGTCTGTACCATTCGAGAGATGTGTCTATCAGACTTTACTTTGTATACATGCAATTATATAGACATGACTGATAGACATGACTATTAGACTTCTCTGTATAACATATGACAGACTTGTCTATCAGACTACTCTGTGAACTATTAGATAGACATGATTCCACTACACAGACATAACTATTAGACTATCCAATATTCCACTAGACATGCCTATGAGACTACTCTTTACTTGATTAGATAGACAAGACAATCAGACTACTCTGTTAACCACTAGACAGACATGACTATTAGACAATCCATAATTCCATTAGACATGCCTATGAGACTACTCTTTACTTGATTAGATAGACAAGACTATCAGACTACTCTGTTTTCCTATTGACAGACATGACTATTAGACTATGCAATATTCCATTAGACATGCCTATGAAACTACTCTTGACTTGATTAGATAGACAAGACTATCAGACTACTCTGTTTACCTATAGACAGACATGACCATTAGACAATCCAATATTCCTTTAGACATGCCTATGAGACTACTCTTTACTTGATAAGATAGACAAGACTATTAGACTATTCTGTTTGCCTATAGACAGACATGACTATTAGACAATCTATAATTCTATTAGACATGCCTATGAGACTACTCTTTACTTGATTAGATAGACAAGACTATCAGACTTCTCTGTTTACATGTACCTATTGACAGACATGACTATTAGACTATGCAATATTCCATTAGACATGCCTATGAGACTACTCTTTACTTGATTAGATAGACAAGACTATCAGACTACTCTGTTTACCCATTGACAGACATGACTATTAGACAATACATAATTCCATTAGACATGCCTATGAGACTACTCTTTACTTGATTAGATAGACAAGACTATCAGACTACTCTGTTTACCTATAGACAGACATGACCATTAGACAATCCAATATTCCTTTAGACATGCCTATGAGACTACTCTTTACTTGATTAGATAGACAAGACTATTAGACTACTCTGTTTACCTGTAGACAGACTTGACTATTAGACAATACATTATTCCATTAGACATGCCTATGAGACTACTCTTTACTTGATTAGATAGACAAGACTATCAGACTACTCTGTTTACCTATAGACAGACATGACTATTAGACTATCCATAATTCCATTAGACATGCCTATGAGACTACTCTTTACTTGATTAGATAGACAAGACCATCAGACTACTCTGTTTACATGTACCTATTGACAGACATGACTATTAGACTATGCAATATTCCATTAGACATGCCTATGAGACTACTCTTTACTTGATTAGAAAGACAAGACTATCAGACTACTCTGTTTACCTATTGACAGACATGACTATTTGACAATACATAATTCCATTAGACATGCCTATGAGACTACTCTTTACTTGATTAGATAGACAAGACTATCAGACTACTCTGTTTACCGCTAGACAGACATGACTATTAGACAATCTATAATTCCATTAGACATGCCTATGAAACTACTCTTTACTTGATTAGATAGACAAGACTATTAGACTACTCTGTTTACTTATAGGCAGACATGACTATTAGTTTACTGTGTATAAAGCATCAGATTTACTTTATGACTTTAGGACTTCTGAGTTTTTCAACCACTAAGCTGTTGACTTTAAAGATGAATAATTTGTCCGGTTTTACATCTAGCTGTGGCATACAATATACAATCACAGTGTTTTAAAAGATGCTTTATTTTTTTTCCTCTAGGCAGATTTTCACCATCCCATTCCCATGGCAGCATCAAACACCAACAGCTAGACAAGTCTATATTGTAATAAAATAATTCTCAGATTCTGAATCAAAAGTGTCATGTATACATTTCTCTGAACAAAATGTGTTAGCATCAACTCGCAAATCAATAAAGGCCTGTTGTTAAGGATTTTCAGCAGTAAATATAAATCTTATTCACAAGCTTAATGGAATAGGCCAGAAAATACCCCAATCAATATTTTGTGAGTGTAATTCTCTTATACTGTAAATACCTTTCAGGTGTGGGTTTGCAAATGCATGTAATTAAAGCATGTCCACAATGTCAATATATGGGATATTTAAATCATTATGAATGCATATTGTTCCCACTATTTTAAAACCTTAAAATACATCCACACATAGCAAAGCCCTGAGTGTAGATCTTAATCCAATTGTCTGTTTAAAGACTTCAAATAAATTTATAAACGTTGACCAATTCATTGTTTTTTAATACCTAAATATACTGAATGGCGTACTGCTCAAGTTTGTGCCTTGTACATTCAGTCTTAAGTACACGCTGACATTTTGTCCACACAAGGGAAACAAAGCAAAAGAACAACTCTCTGTTTCTCAATTTTATTTCTTGTAAACTACATATAAAACCATTGTCACCTTTTAACAGACTAACAAATGACTGTACGCTACTCACTCCTATAAATAGATAAGTACAAAAATAAAGCAGCTATCAACAACTGCATTCATACATACATAATCATCACAGACAAGACTTGTAGTAAAAATCTCTATTAAAACAGTATTGTAATTGTATAAAACGTATTTGGTTTGACGAGGAACAAAATGCATTTGACTCCTTAAGTTCACAGAACCCTGGGTTCAGACCTTACCCAGTTCAATACTGATCACAGATTACAAACGTATACAGGTATAATGTCATCACTTCTGTAATATAAGTAATAAAATCTACTTGTTTCTCAGAAGACTTTGTTGTAGTACAGAAATACAATGAACAATGTCCAACACACAAAATAATTTTAAGTACCTTTGTCTTCAATGAAAAAAATCTTTGTTTCAAGATAATTTTGAAATACATGTAAAACATTTAATACAATAAACAGAATTGTGAGAATGAGAATGCTGCTAAGTAGTAAATGAAATGATTTTCCTTAAAACTATGCTCCTAGTACAAGTGAACATGCCAAACTTTTGCCCTCTAGTCCTAATTAGGTAAAATTAAGTACTTAACTAATGAACAGTTCATCAAAGTTACTATGCATGTCAATTTATAATGTATTTTTCTTGCAATATAAATATTTTTTATCTTTTCAGTAAGACTCAGATATACATGAATGAATTCCTTTAGTATCAAAATGGATTGTTCACAAAGGAGATTTACTTGTTCATGTAATATCACAAATAAAATGCAATTGCTATTTTTTCACACTCAAAAAAATTACGTTAATATGTTCTCCTTTTCTGTTCACTGAAAATATTAAACTAAAAATGCTAGGGAAATGCACCAAACTTACTTATGCATTAACTTTATTCCAACATGATAATGTAGAGCTTGTGACATTGTTGAACTCAGATGAATCACAATATCGAGTATACGAGTATGATCTCACATCTGATGATCTCACGAAGTACTCAGTCTCTGATATTCACTGCGTATCGCAGACATCAGTTTATCATTTTCCTCTGCATTGTCCGAATCATTCAAAATCCCTTGTCCTTCAATCCTTGAATTATCAAAAAAGTCTGAACTCTTGTTTGTTTTTTCTGAAGCAGGGTTTGATAACCTTGACATTCGACCTTGAGAGGGACCCTCAGGTTCAGGGTCAGCCTTGTCCGACATTTTGTCCTCTTTTTCCCTTTCTCCATCAGCATTTGCCAGAGAGCCATTAGATACTGAGCGTTTACTCAAGGAACCGTTCGACACCGAGCGTTTCACCAGGGAGTTGTTGGAGACAGATCGCCTTCCTAACCCGGTTAAGCTCTCCCGACTTGACCTGTTGGACCTGTGTTTACTGAGTTCATCTGTCAGTAGAGCTTCGTTCACCATCAGCTGGGCTTTCTCTCGGAGCCTCTGTTCCTCCAGGAATTTCTTTCTCTGGTCTCTCTGCTGCTGTAAGAGCTGCTGCTGTCTGTTCAGTCGTTCTATCTTATCCTACAAGTAAAATAAATTACTTACATTGGAATAAAACTCCTCACTATAAAGCTAAATCTATTTTGACTGGATATAATTAAGCCACAGTTTATTGGTAGCGTACCTTGTCTCTGAGCTGATTGGCTGATCTGAGGGCATCCATTGAGTCTATAATGTGACGTGGAGCTGCTCTCATGTTTCTTCCCAACTTCATCTCATCCTACAGTGGAAATGAAAAGAGGTTAAAGAAAGAAAGATACAAATTTTTATTTTAGTTCTTTCTCATGTATGGGATAGATATTTTGAGAATTTGACATAATTTTATTTTTCCTTTCCAACACTATTTCTGATCATGCAAATACTTTATTCATAATATTTATTTTTAAAGCCAACTACATGGACCAACTAATATACATGTTATTACTGAACCCTCATTAAATGTAGAAATCTATTTTTGACTTACACAGCTTCCCCCAGGGGTGGAGTAACCACTGCGGCTCCGGCGCCACCGATTCTCTGACCCCAGGTCACTGGGAGGATATCTACAGACAACAAAAAGTAAAGTCTTAATTAATCAAACTAGGTGAGTCAAAAAGCAATCCTCATTTACAAAACAGATAGTGTAAACGTATTACATTTGGCTGTGTATTCTTTTTAGCGGCTTTGGCAGATTGCAGCAACCGCTAAATCAAATACATAGCTAAATGTCTTGCACGTATACACATAAATAAGAATATGAAGAAATGCGCTAAATCGAATCTATGCTAACTTATTCAAAAGTAAATTTCCGACAAATATCGTACAAGCTAAATATAATACATTTACAGTATACAGGGCAATTAATGCTCATTGATGGTCATACGTTTAATATTGCTCGTAAATGACTGGTAGGCAAAGAAATGAAGAGAAATTTTAACACATCTGGAAGACTTAAAAAGTACCCCCCCCCCCCCAACACCATGAGAGTGTGGTACCTGTTGTCAATATCTGACATGACCTCTGGAGACAGGATCTGCCCCGCCATTTGCTGCGCTCTCCTCTGGTTTCGCTGTTTCCTGGTGTATACCCTCTTCCTTTTATCTGTGTAGCTATTCTGCTCAAGGAAATCAAAACTTATGTTTATATCAATTGTGAACATCCTCTAAAGTGATGTATACTATGTGCAAATGCCAATATAAGTTTCTTCTACACATATTTTACGTATGGTGCACCTTTAATAATAGTTTCTTAAAATCAGAAATCCTCTTCTCCATCTTTCTGCCTACCCCTGTTGTGTTTCTCTCTCTCCTGTACTGCTCTGAATTTTACTCTGACTCTCTCTTGTTCCTATGCCAATCAGACACACTCTATGCTAACAGGGCATCAGTTATTTCTCTCTCTCCTTTCCTATTTCTCTTGTACCAGTCTGAGAATTTACTCACTCTCACTTGCTCTATGACCAGCCCTTTGCTGGTTTCTCTTTCTCTGCTACTGGGCCATTTGAGTTATTTGTGATCTTTCTCTCTCTATCCCTCTCAAGTCTGAGAATTTTATACTCTCTCACCTGTTTTCCGGAGAGCCAGACTTAAACTTTCATTCTCTCTATAGCATCTCTATGCTCTCTCTCTTGCTCTTTGGCCTGCTTGAGTTACTCTCTCTCTCCCTCTCTCTAAGCACACAAGCCATTGAGGTTATATTCTCTCTTTCTCACCTGCTCCTGGGCCAGTGGGAGTATTACTCTCTATTTCCACTCCTCTCTCTCTCTCTCTCTCTCTCTCTCTCTCTGACCTGCTCCTGTTAAAGTCACACTTTTACTTTCTCTCTCTTTATCTTGTTATATTCATTAGATCTCTCACCTGTTCCTGGACCAGTGGGAGTATTGCTCTCTCTTTATGCTCTTTCTCACCTGTTCCTGGGCCAGCCTGAGTTTTTCTCTATGCATCTGTCTATTCCTCATCCTTTCTAGATTCGCTCGATTCTCCACAGAAAACTCCTCCCCCACTGGTATTCCCCCTGGGAAAGGGTCCTGGAACCCAGAAAAACTCCATATAATAAGATTTCAGTATATTTTAGTTCAAAAGCATGAAGATTGTCTAGATTGATCATGGCATAAGTTTTACATTTGTGATTACTGCCTTGTATTTTACCTTCATAGTGCTTTATTTGTGGTTTCACAAAATTTACATCAATTGAATCTATATTTAATTCTTTTCACTCATACCCTTTTTAGTTTCATTTACTTTATTTTTTATTCTTGTTAAATCTTACATTCATTGGTTAGCAACTGAATGTTTACTTTCAGGTGTATACAGAAGTTTCTATGAGTCAGTTCAGCTAGTTCCAAGAAAAATATGTCTCTCAACTGATACCAACTAGGTTATGAGAAATAATAATTTGGTTCAAGAATTGACTTAGTAATCCACATACTAATAACTAACACATGATTACGGTCATCTCTAATCCTATGGTCTTTTAATTTTAAATCTTTACGTCAACAATTCATAAGCACTGTAAACAATTAAATTTAATTCCTACCCCGATCTTATAGCCAGGCCCTTTAAACCAATGGACAAAACTAGACAATTTCTGAATTCACGAACATACATCAATTACATTTCAAAATATGTCCGCTCGGTACACTTTGTCTTATCAAAAATTGAATGATTCCTATATCAACAAATATCAGAAGCCAAGAGATAAATAAATACATGTACACTACATTTTATACATTCTAAATTTATTAAGGTGAACCCATTACTCATTTAATATCATATATTGTAAACCCAAACTGCTATTAACCTGCATCCCTCCCCCAAATTTACTAAAATCATCAACTATTCCAAGATGTTTTCCTTCGATTTTGATGTTATATTCTCCCAAAAACAAATGACAAAGGCTGTTTTTAAAATAAATGTATTTTTGAAAAATTGGTTCAGTGGTTCTAGAGAAGACAAGAAAATTGTGAAGCTATAGACTATTGATAAACAAAGTTATTGCCTTAAATGTAAAATATTTTAACATGAAGGAATATTATAAGTTGTTTTAAAGAATATTAAGAGATCTCCAATAACACAGTTTATGTAGTAAAGAAAGTCATACAGGTGACTTTTTTTATCTCACCATCATTCCAGAGTATGTACAGGTAAAACATTAATATATGTAGATGTTGCTGTAGACAGCATTGTACTAAACACCAAAAGGAAATTTCTAAACAATTATGAGATTTGGTAGCAGTGCAACTGACTACTTTTCTGGTTTTTGATAATTTCATATTTAGTACTTTTTCTTAGATCAGAGTTATATATTACAGCTGAAATGTGGGAAAATAAAATACAATTTCTAGGTAAGATAAAGTTTATAGGGGTCCTAAATGAGAGAGCTATGAGACACAAGTATTTATTACCAGTACCTATCTATAGATGTGTGGGTAGAGTTTAAAACATACCCTGTAAAATAGTAGCCGGGATTTGTCTTTGGTTTGTTGTGTTTTGTCGTAGCTACGGTAACTCAATGGTCGCGGGGTGGCTGTTTGTTCTGTGTCACTGTCCGTGTAAAAGCTCCGTTTCTGACTTCCTGTTTGGATTCCGGATGGAGGGTGAATGTTGCGAAGTTTGACAGCGGTGTGTACGCCTTTTACAGCGGGGCTCAGAGAAGATGATGTCATTGCCATTCTGGTCATCTTGGCCAAATTTTCAAACTGACCAGGGTTAACCTATTAACAAGTTAAATAAATGTATATATTAAAATGTTAAAGAAACTATTTATGTTTAGACATTTTGATACACAGTGTTAGATGTAGAGTAATGAAGAGGAAACCTGGAGTTTCTTATGATCAATGCATATCAAAATTCTTCATAAGAAGTTGAGGCAATAGTTCTCACCTCCATGGCTCTAATAAGTTTTTCAATTTCTTCGTGAATTTGTTGTTTGGTTAATGCTGAAGTCTCCCCCCTCTGTTCCTGGGTCTGGACCTCAAATTCTATTCCAGGTACATCCTTTTGATCAGGTGAATAGCTGTACACAACACAAACAGCAAATAGTACAAAAATGACAATTAAAATTTCACAATTATATTATTTCTTTAAAAAATATTCAACATATATATAATTAATTTATGTGTAATATTAGCATACCTTGTCATTTTAACTTAGAGATTGAGAAATACATGCGGGTAATAAAATTCCCTCAGCAATGTGTAATATTCCTAATACAGATTTACGTGATTTCTAAATTCAACAGAAGCTGTCCAGAGCTATAGATGTCATACAAATGGTAAGATTCATGGTATCATAATGCCTAAGACACAACACTGTGTTCAGAGCTAAGCATGTTCCCTCAGCAAGGTGTACCGGTATTTCTTATATAAAGATTACTCGATTTCAAAATCAGCCCAGAGAAATTGAACTCTGGGTAATATTGTCCCTCAGAGTCCAAATATACCTAAGGTACTTCATTCTTTGTTTGCCCATTAAACACTCTGGTGCTCATTACTAAACAAACTGGAATCTCAAGTCTAATAAAAGACGGGAATTAGCTGCTACTATAATCGTGATAATTCCATTAAATGTCACACTTAAATGCTGTCCAAATCATACCTGTACATTACCTTTACAGAAAGATTTTCCAAGAAAAAATTTAGTTTAACTTCTAGGATAAATCCATGATTGTAAAACAGAAGTCCAGAGACAGAACCACGTGTTTAGATATAATCAGAGATAATCATTATTAATGGACAGTAGTCCACCAGAGACAGAGGTAAAAAGCATAAAGAAAAGCCCACTACACCTGAAGTATTAACACCTGTTAATTATAAATGAGATACCTGGGCAGTGACCTTGGACCGATTTTACCTGCAGTCTCTCAGTATATCATTTCTACTTATACATGTTATACGGTTATAATTCTATAATCCATAATAATACTGGACTCATTTCAATTCCTTGATGTACAACTGTGATTTTGGGTATACACAGCACAAATTGTCAATATGGCTTTTGAGCTGACATTGTCTGCATAATTGGACTAGTACAGGGCAATTTTCCAAGATATCTTCAACTAAGTACAGTTAGCAATACCCTGATTAAAATTATGCTCAACAGAATTAGACAATGGGTGCATTCGCTACTTTTATCATTTAGACAGTAATAAAGTTGTGTGTAATTATCATCCGTATGCAATCATCTGTGTCAGTGACGAGAGAGGAGAATTAGCAGCAGACCAGACCGGGATTCAAACCTGGGCCCCAGGTCTGAATCTCCAATCAGGTAGTCTACCAACTGAGCTATCCAGCCATTGGTGATTGAATTACATTCCTCCCTCCTTAAAGGTCTCCATCCCCTGAAGAAACCAACTTAGGCTCTTCTCCGACAGGTCTTTCACCTCTCAGTTACATGGCACGGCACTTACTGTAACAATTAGTAGAGGAGAAAAATGCAGCAGACCAGACCAGGATTTGAACCCAGGCCCCCCTAATCTCCAGTCAGGTGCTTTAGCAACTGAGTTATCTGCATGGCCATTGAATCTAAAACTTGAATCTATACGATGTTTTCATTTTAGTTTCATCCTTTCTGATTGAGTTTTTTTTTTGTTTTTGAACATATTTTATTAAAAAGTAAAAGGATAAGATTTTGGAGAAGGTTTTGAAAGATGTTGTTCAATTTGACTAATTAATTCCTAATCATCTCCCCTTGAAAGACTCACTGGGTAAGGCCTTTCATTTCAACATACTTGAAGCTTCTTTACACAAGAATGCTTTGAAGCAAGTTTTATTGAAACTGGCACAGTAAAACATAATACTTATAAACTTGATGAGATTATAGTCACCGTCCTTTTTTTCTTTCATATTGATATAGTGTTTTTTTTAACTTTTTTTTTACTGCTGACAAAACCTATGAAAAATCACCTCATATGATAATACACATGCACATCAAAGCTGCAATAATGTAGCCCTTTCAGATTTATTTTCTTTTTGATCTCCTGAAAACATCAAATCAAAAAATAGTGAAAATGGCTACATTATTGGAGTTAAACCAACCTATCATTAATTAACTGCTACAATTATAATCTACAGAGTTTATTTATAAATGAAAAATCGATGATTGAACTTTACAGCCTTTTCACTTCTATTAACAAAATGAAAAAAAAATCGATTTCAACCTATATACCCTAATCAAGAATCTTTTTACATATTTTTACATAAAGACCCAATGCGAATTGAAACAATATTCCACTAGCTTGCATTACAGTTGAATCATTATGTACACTCATTCCCCAAAACATGCAAGTCAATTCAGTACTTGGCATGATTATTGAGATAATATGGTCTTCTGTCATGTAAATTTAATTAATAATTTTTTTTTTACATGAAATGACCTTCATCTGATTTTAGTTACCAATTTATGCCATTATGGTGTCTAAACTTTATTTTAAGCTTAGGTCTAAATACATATGAATTCCTACTGGTTTATACAGAGTTGTTTGTAAACTGTTTTAGTACCCTATCGAAAGAACAATCTGTTTTACAACCTAGTGCCAATAAATATGATAAAAGGCTTACTCGTTCGTGTCAATGTAAATGACTTTGAACCTGGTGTGTTTTAAAATGTTAGGCAAGTTTATTTTAATTCAAGAAACGTGTTCAGTCGAATCTATGTGTGTATATACTAAAATAAACACCACAGCAGTTTAATGAAATATTGATTCAATACAGTTTATCGCTAAAGCAATCGTGTGAATCACCTCGATTTGGTTAATTGTTAATCATGTACGATTTCCAAAAATCTCTTAAAATGTTAAATTAATTTCAAAAATATGATATAGATACTTACAGTTATATTATGGGTGTAAATCCATAAAGAAATAACATGCAACATGCATTTCACTAACACTGGATCGTTTTTCGATCCGATATTGTTGATGTCGTTGTCACGAAGGTTTTATTATGGTAATTTTACGACATCCAAAATTGACTGTAAACTGGTTCTCATTAACGCGCACCTGCTTTAAGAACTAGTTAATAATGAAGACCGCGGGAAACTTTCAAAATCATGTTTGCAAGAATTTATTCAGGAAATGGCATATAATAGAACATAGGTTGAAACATGAAATCGAGATATATTAAAATACAAGTAAAATAACATAGGTTCTAAAAACAATATCATTGCGGTTCAAGCGTAAGTGCCACGTAATTTTTTTTTGGGAATAACCAACTTTAAAGTTGGAAAAGCCTCGATTAAAGTTGGAAAAGCCAAGATAAAAATTGGACTTTTCCATCTTTAAAGCTTGAAAAGCCATTAAAGATGGAATTACCAAATTTAAAGTTGGAAAAAAGTCAAGAATAAAGTCGGAAAAGACAATGTTTTAAAAGTTTGAAAGGCCAACTTTAGAGTTGAAAAAAAAAACACTTTAAAGTTGGAAAAGCCAACTTTAAAGTTGGAATTCACTAACTTTAAGCAAAATTACGTTGTACTAATACGCTTCTGTAGATAGAAAATAGATAAATGTTAAAAACTTTTATATGATTTATATATGAACATACTACTAGATGTATAGACATGGTGACTGTTTAAATTTTTTTAACCCAAGGATGACCACTGAAAGGCATAAAGGCTAATAAAATTCCAATGGGTTTCTCTATTTCCATTGTCCTCCTTCTCTTATGCCAGGGTCCTACAGTATCGCGGAGGTTAACCTTCTTTGTTAAAATATCTAGCAAAACTGGGATATTTAATAATAATAATAATAATAATAATAATAATACTTTATTTAAAGAAGGTAACCTGATTAGTGCAACCACTATTCTTCCCCAGGGCCTTCTGACAATTAACAATGTGAAGATACATAGTTATACACATACAGACATATTATAAATATATACATAAATATACAAATACAAATAAACATGAATCACAAATTAATCTCACATTGTTTTACATATTGTTTTACTTGTCTCTTGAAAGTATTAAGTGTTGGTGACATTTTTATGTGCACCGGTAAAGCGTTCCATAAAATGGCACCAGAGTACTGGAAGGAATTTTCAAAAAGTTTACATTTATGAATTGGCACACACAAATCAACATTGGATTCAGATCGAAGAGTATATTGGTTATTAATTTGAAATTGAAACATTTCATGTAAATAAGTAGGACAATAATTAAAGAGGGATTTATATAACAATACATATTTATTTACAGTAAGCTGTTCATAAACAGTAAGCCAATCAAGTTCATCAAAAAGGG
>PRKT01000037.1:549410-611347 GCA_003671525.1 Saccostrea glomerata | reverse complement strand
TTTTTTTTTTTTTTTTTTTTTTTTTTTTTTTTAAAAAGCAGCTAAATGATATCAAAACGCCTGGACTTTAATTCATCGTGGGGAATGAGTGTGTATTAAGTTGAAAAGTCTTTAAAAGTTTTTAAGCTGTTGATTTGGTAAAATATTTGGTAAAATCTAGTTAACATCAGTTTCGTTCTCCTTTCAAACGTAGACTAGATGCAAACAAAGGGTCCATCCCCCTCCCCCCGGATTTTCAGAATAATTACCAAAAAATTACTTTAGTTTATTGAATTCCCGGCCGCCTCTACAATGACAAGGAGACTCGTTTTTACTTCATATCTCTTGTTTTTGTCTTGATTTATTTAATTTATTCATTTACTTGCTACTAATTTTCTTTGATCTTCCATTTCCCATGTTCGTCAAAATTTATTGGATAAATAAGAGTGTGTCTCTAGGTTAACAATTTGTTTTGCCTTTTTTTTTTTTAAATCAAATAACTTTTCCGGGAAAAAGTAGGGCGCTGGTTTTGTTTTGCAATTACGCTCTCCATTACAAAACATTGAAAAGACGTAAGAAGTTACAAAACCATTCGAAGGACAGCATCAAAAAGTATTATGCAAATATGGCTAGCTTGAGCCGAGTACCACTATCTCTTTCGTGTTTTTCAGGTATTTTATGAATTTGGCAAAGGATAATTGATGTTTTAAACCTCGATTTTAATGCAGAGAAACTACAACAATCTGTTTTACTCGAATTTTCTCTGTTATGTCAATTTTGTCACTTAATTACTTCACAGTGCTGTAAATTTTAAGGGGAAAAATGTTTTAATAAATTATCAACTTAAATGATAAAAAAATCACCAGTATCTTAGAAAATACTTGTTATTATTTAAGGTATCATTTTCAATTTAAGCAGAAAAAGGGTTTAGGCCTTATTTAAAATAGTTAACTCTGACACTTTAACTGGATCTCTTCTCATTTTCAGGAATTAAGAACTCCCCGGCTCAGCTAGCTATTGTCCAGAAAAGATGTAAGGTAAGAATGTATGGGTCTCTTTTATTTATTTGTTTTTGATATATGAAGGTGATACTTTTTCAGAGTAAACATGCAGCTGGTTAATTTGGTAATTGTTATAAATACTGTAAGCATCTGAAAGTACAAAATTTCCACACAAATAATAGGAGTGAAACGGTTCATCGCGGTATTGATTTACCGCAGTATTTTTTCTGGTTTGATACATGGTACAAATTTCTATTTTCAGTTCGGTTTGTTTTTCGATCATTCGTAATTCATTCGGGTTTGGCTTAAGGTATAAACATGTTCCTCAGTATAATTAGTTCAAAAACATAAATGTTTCTGGACTTTTAGTTTGTAAAATAGTTTTTAACAGTCAAATCAATTAAATTGATTTCTTCTATCTATTTTGCACATAAATTATTGGACTAGATTAAGTAAAAGGAAGCATATAAAACAACAGTTGAATATGTTTCCTTCTATCATAATGTATCGTATTGAAAATAACCGAACCGAGACTAAATTTTATGATATGTATGGAACCGTGAAGGAGGCTTATTGTTCATCCCTAACAAAGAATGAGAATTTCAAATCTATAGATATCTTGTGATTTCAACATTACAGCATTTTTAGGAGCTCAGCAAGTTAAAAGATTTAAAGTTTAAGGAACTAAAATTCAAGTGAACTTTGTTTAGCAATATCTTTATAGTTGTAAACTTTTGACTTGTCATTGTTGATTTCATATTGTTTAACTTGTTGTAATTGTAGAGTACATATGGACCATTAAAGGATGAGGACAGAATCTTCACAAATCTATATGGCAGACATGACTGGAAACTCAAGGGTGCCATGTCTAGGGTAGACATTTTTTAAATTTTTCATTAAACAAAATTTGGAATAAATAAATGGAATAGTAACTATGGGATTTTATTTTTGAAAATCTCAGCAACCATTTATACACAAGCACATCTACATTGTATCCACACAAACATTTATTGCCTAAGTGTCAAAATATATTTCTGAAATCCCAAACAACATAGTTTTCATATTAAGAAATAAGTCATATCGTTATTAATTTATCACATTATAATGTTCTATACTTTGGTTAACATTTCTATATCTAGGCAAAGCCTGAAATAAATAATCTGTTAATCACTTTTCTAAGCAGTGAATTTGTTATAACACTCTATATTAAATACCACAGGGAGACTGGTACAAAACCAAGGAAATACTCCTAAAGGGCCACGAGTGGATCCTGAAAGAGATTACGACCTCAGGTCTCCGGGGGAGGGGAGGGGCCGGCTTCCCCACCGGGATGAAGTGGGGCTTCATGAACAAGCCCAGTGATGGGAGGTAATGTATCTGTAGTGGTTTATAGTGTTTATTGTTTACAGTCACACCTCATTATATCAAACTCAACGGAACCAAGAAAAAATGTTGAGATATACTGAAACAAAAGGAGTTGGTGACTTCCAAATCTCTTTGACACATTCATGGTATCTAAGATAGTGTGCAAGACACCAAAGTTCAACTGTATTTTGATATTAATGTCATTATTACAATTATTTGCTCTATTGATTTGAGAAGATAATTCTTGCTGACTGACTGCCCTCTTATCTTTAGACCTAAGTACCTGGTGGTGAATGCTGATGAGGGAGAGCCAGGGACATGTAAGGACAGGGAGATCATGAGACATGACCCCCACAAGTTGGTGGAGGGATGTCTGGTGGCCGGACGCTCCATGGGAGCTTGTGCAGGTAACAGCAGGATTGTGATTATTTTGTCAATCTGTAGGTTTTAAAGCTGTTTTTTGAATGTTCAAAATATTGTTTTAAAAACAGATGTAATAAAAACCACCATACTTCCCATATGAAAATAGGGATATTTTTATCCTGTTCAAAGTACTCACCTTAGAGAAAAAAAGTCTAGAAGGGAATGTCTATTATCATACATGCCAACTTTTGAAAATTTTCTTGGGGGAGATTGTGCGTAACGACATTTTTAAAAGTTCCCAATTCGCGGTGTTTTGTCATGAAATAACTTTTTGTAGGTTGTTTTTTCTAAATTATCAATCTACTACCTTAATTATATCATATATTATTACTACTTAAAATAGTGTTTTCTTCTCTATCAACTTAAAGAAAAGCACAAATGCAATATCATTAAAATTTTTAAAAAAGACAATTTTATTCAAAATTATTCTTATATGTTAATATTAAGATAAATATACCCTCTGTCTTGAAGAATGTGATCAATACACAATGTTAACATATTAGTACATAAATAAGGATGTTAAACTTTACAAATAAGCTGAACTGTTCATTGTGTGTTGGTAAATTACAAAGTTTATGAGGCTACTGTTATACAAAACATTGTTAAATTATTTTTTCTTAATCAGAGGGGATATTAAGTCATTTTAACTTTTCAATCAAAGTCTGCAAAAGGCATGGTCTTTTCCTTTCTTTTTTTTATTTTGATCACTCTGGGCAGTCCTAAAGGTTTTTACTTGCAGGCACATTTTTTTCATGTTGGATTTTGGCAGTGTCTTTTCCATGAAGTAGATTATAATATAATGAGGAATGCAATATTTCAAAACTTGAACACCTTTTATAAATGGTTTATAATTATACGTATATTGTCCAAGTTTGCTGTAAAATGTGAACTCTCACAAGTTTGTCAGTTTGTATCCAGTGTCGTGTGCATTTCTAAAATTTCCACATCTGGCTTAATTGTCTCAGTTAAAATACACTGTTAATGAGGTTTAGGAGCAATAAAAACTTTTGTAATGACTGGTAGCAGAGTTGACACCTTGTTGATTACCTGTTATCAGTGGCAATAAACAGATATCCTACCGATAAACATTGAAACAGCCATGTTTTCTGCACATGGAAATACTGTATTATTCAAAGCGAATCGGTAAAAAATCCGGATTTTCGAAATATCGGTAGAAATGGGAGTAAAAAAAAAAATCGGTAGGCAAGCGGTAGACAGGGTTAAAAATTGGTAGACTCCCGAAAAAATCGGGAAAGTTGGCATGTATGTATCATGCATGTGATTGTTGCTGTGTTTGAGAGAAATCCTAATGACTCTTTCTTTGTTATTACAGCCTATATCTACATCAGAGGGGAGTTTTATAATGAGGCTTCTAACTTACAGGTGGCCATCAATGAGGTAAGTTAACAGAACAGGTGCTCTTCTGTATGAATTTCAACTGTATATTCTAATCTATAATGATTACTGAATAAGGGTAATTTCTCGTTCCAAAACTTGAAATATTGATCATCGATTCTTTAGGAAAGAAAGTATTTAATTGAAAGATGGAAGTATCTTAGACCTTCAAAAAAGACTCATTTTTGTCACCCAGGTATTTTCACTCCTTCCATTCCTCATTCATGACCATTTGTTAATAATGTGTAATATAATTGCAGGCCTATGCCGCTGGACTGCTGGGTAAGAATGCCTGCGGTTCTGGGTACGATTTTGATGTCTTCGTTCACCGCGGAGCAGGAGCCTATATCTGCGGGGAGGAAACTGTAAGTCATCGTACAACACGTAAAGTCTTTATTTAATGTAAAGTCCTTGAATCTGGCGGTGTGAGCCATTTATAAGTGTGCTAATATGTAACAATAGATTTATTATCACTTATTAAAGGAAGTTCATTAATATTCTGTACCTTATTTTGATAGCAATCACTCTTCTAAAATACATTGTTCCTATCTGTAAAAGATGCCTAAAAGTGTACGAGGACTGATGAATTGAATACATGAAATATAACTGAAAGCTAAAACCTTGACAAGGTTTTTATTAACTTTTCACAGTCCCTGATTGAGTATAAAATCTTTACTACAAGGTTTTTCTTTACTTTTTACAGTCCCTGATTGAGTCCTTGGAGGGCAAGGCTGGTAAGCCCCGCCTAAAGCCCCCATTCCCTGCGGATGTAGGGGTGTTTGGATGTCCCACGACAGTCGCTAATGTGGAGACAGTGGCCGTTGCTCCTGTAAGTAGATCACAAATAGTCAGTCATTAAAAAGGGAATATATGATATAATTATAACAGAGTTCTTGAAATCTTTTGGTCCTGTCAGAAAAAACCCATAAAAACAACCAAGGACTGATTAGTTTGCGTTCCGTGTCAGTCCAAATGACCGGTAATTGTTGACAGAAGAACTTGTGACAATCCGACCAAATTTCGTATGAATTCCCTATAACCGACCGATGGTAATCTTTCAAACGCTTTTTCTGTATATTGTAATGGCTTCCTCGATGACCGCAAGTGCCAAACTATGATTAGTAAACTATTTTTTTGATGGCGATAAGGTAAGACAGGTGAGAAAATCGAACTAGATTAAAACCTTATGAAGAAAATGGACCCCCATGCTATTCAAAGAAAGTTGTTATGCAAAAGATCAAATCTGCATGAAGTGTGCAGTGTTTATTTACTCTGGGTGCAAAATGTATTGATAAAATAATAAAATGCAAATACATTTTTCATCTTTTTATTAAATTTTTTTTTTGGACTGATAGAAATCTGTCTGGACTGACAAACTTCACATGGCAGTCAGTCCAAATGACTGACAGCGCAAAAAAATTTCAAGAAGTCTGTTATAAAGGTATTAGTTTATTACATTATCTGATGGGGGGTGGGGGGTACAAGATACAAGAATTAGACATTAATCAGGTAATTGTTTCTACATTGTTTTCGTTTTTCAGGCAATCTGTAGAAGAGGAGGTGAATGGTTTGCTTCCTTTGGAAGGGAGAGGAACAGGGGAACTAAAGTAAGTCAGTGTATAGAAAATACAAAAAAAATGTACCCACTTTAGTTTAAAAAATATGAATGTTGTTTGTTGAATCTACAGTAGAACAATCTTGTATTATAAAGAGATTCACTTATATGACATTCTCTCTCTGTGTTCCTCTGTTTAGCTGTTTAACATCTCAGGCCACGTCAATAACCCCTTGTTTTTCTGTTTAGCTGTTTAACATCTCAGGCCACGTCAATAACCCCGTGTTTTTCTGTTTAGCTGTTTAACATCTCGGGCCACGTCAATAACCCTGTGTTTTTCTGTTTAGCTGTTTAACATCTCAGGCCACGTCAATAACCCCGTGTTTTTCTGTTTAGCTATTCAATATCTCGGGCCACGTCAATAACCCTGTGACAGTTGAGGAGGAGATGTCCATTACCCTGAGGGAGCTGATAGAGAGGCACGCGGGGGGAGTCATTGGGGGCTGGGACAACCTCCTGGGGATCATTCCTGGGGGGTCCTCCACCCCCATCATTCCTAAGAGGTAAGCAGCAACTACAAGTCCTACTTTTTAGCTCACCTGAGCCAAAGGCTCAAGTAAGCTTTTCTGATCAAAATTTGTCCGTTGTCTGTCATTGTAAACTTTTTATGTTGAGTGTTGAGAGCAGTCACTGCAAGTCCTACCTTGTTTTGAAAGTTTCATATGAATGATACTTATGAATTTTTAACCATCCAATACTCAAGATGTGATTATCCACCTGTGATGTATAGAAGTTTAGATGTTTAACTTCTTAAGAAACAAATAAGTCATATGTTTGTTAAGAATATTGTAGGAAATATTCAGTTATGTTTATATCATTTCACTTGGTGATATACCAGAATTAAAGACATGATTGTTATACTAATAATTTTTGTACAATATTTCCCATGATGATATACCATAATTAAAGTCATTAGTTGTTATAATAATCAATTTTTTGTACGACTAGTGTGTGTTCTGACGTAATGATGGACTTTGATGCCTTGGTACAAGCTCAGACCAGTCTGGGGACGGCCGCCGTCATCGTCATGAACAAAGACGCTGATGTCATCAGGTGTATCTCTAGACTGATCGAGTTCTATAAACACGAGAGCTGTGGTCAGGTAAAACTTAAAATCTCTATGTCTTTCGAGATTAATGTACACATATGATACTATATTATACACTTTTAGTGTGAGAAATTTGTAGGTTGTTAACATTGTGGTTTACACTGTGATTTCTATTCTGTAGTGTACTCCCTGCAGAGAAGGAGTTGGATGGATGGCAAAGATCATGAAACGTTTTGGTAAGTCCACTAAAATACCTGTATTACCATTACCAAATTTTTGTTTTGTAATTTATTATGCAGAAAGATACTAACTTGAGGTGTTTGATGATGTATGAAAAATAACTTTGTGTACAGTGTAAATAACAAACTTCACCAAAGTTTTTGACTCCATGTTTTTTTAAAATGATATATCAAAGGAGAAAATAATGTGACATATCTGATTATTTTTTGTAGAGACTGGGAACTTCAAGGAGGGGGAGATAGACATGCTGTATGAGATCAGTAAACAGATCGAGGGTCACACCATCTGTGCCCTCGGGGACGGGGCCGCCTGGCCTGTACAGGTAGGTGGCTTATATTTTAATCATAGGAAAGAGGTAAAAACTTATGAATATTTAAGGGTCCTCCACACCATGTGACTTGTGACGTATATAGAGAAAAGATACTTTTACTTCCGGTTTTATCGAGTTTATGCATTAACGATTTGGCCTAGCACCGTTTGTAAACAATGAACACATGGCATGATCACTGAGTGACTGATGGAAAAGGATGTGCTTTTTTTTAAAAAATAAAACAACGGACGTCTGGGATTATGTTACATAAGTATTTGTAAACAACAGGTACCGGTGGGTATGACGAGAAACGTTTAGGTTATTTATACTTTCAGGCTAATCAACTGAGTCTGTTTTGATAGTTGAAATTTCAGCACACTAATTTGTGTGTTTCAATGATTCATTATCTCATTGTGTGTTTATAAATATTGTTAAAATAGTGTGCGTTTCTAGTTTTCTTCTTTTATATTTGTCCAGTTCAGTGGCCAGTATATTACTAAATATAGTAAGTGACGTATGCGGAGACTTGCCAAAGTTTTTGAGTCCCGGGCAACAGGAAAGATAACTCTAAAAAGGAACTTTGATACCAAAGATTTTGAAAATGTTTTTTCTACATCAGTGCATTTAGTTTTAATTCAATTTTTTGATGTAATCTAATTCGTTAATGTTTCTTCTCCACAAAAGGAGTCCTTATTGATTTACCTCGAGATGTATTTCAGAGAAAATGAGTTTTATGTACTTTTTATAGATAAAATAAATTTCTGTAAAAAAGATGTTGATCAATAAAATAAAGTTTATATGGTTATTCTGTGAGCTTAAAAATATATGAAAGGGCAAGACAAAGTTTGTTGTGCTAGGTATGAAAACGCCTTGGGAAAAATTTCTTGAAACTTGTGAAATAATTATTTTAAAAAATCAGTACAAATTACAATTTAATCTCTGGACAGTTTTTAAAGGTTGATATGCTTGTTAAAAGTAATGCTCAATAATATGAGAACATAAGCTGTGGGTGTGTGGAGGACCCTTAAAGTCTATAAAAAATAATCAAGTATAAAAAATCTATTTGTGTTCAAATTGTCAATTCTGTATTTTGTAATGATATTTCACTTTGGTTTGTTTACTTGTTTTTTTTATTTATTTTTTTCACTTTCATTGTTCACTTATAATACACCTTTTCTTTGATTACAGGGACTAATTCGACACTTCAGACCCGTGTTATTAGAGAGAATCGAACAGTTTAAACAAACACAACAAAAATCAGCAACTGCTTGATAATGAATTGAATGGACAAGGTCAAAGGATATATGTGACAATTTGAAATTCTCTATTGACAAAAAACAGGTGTTAACTTAAAATAACTTGAAAAAGATGTGTTAACTTAAAATAACTTGTTACTATTTTGTTGATGTGTAAATAAAATTGTAGAATCTTGATAAAACAGAGAAATAATTTATCTTATTCTGTTTCCTTACAACCTGACTACTCATAAAAATTTGATCATCCATTGTGGCCCCACCCTACGAGGGGGGGCATGATTTGAACAAATCTGAATCTACTCTACTCAGAGATGTTTATATATAAATATGACTGATCACGGATTTGTGGCTCCTCCCTACATCTTGGAGTCCTGATTTACTTTACCTGAGGATGCCTCCATCTAAATACACAGAATAATTCATCAAAGCTTTGCTGTTCTTAATAGGAGGTTTACTATTTCTTTATCGTTTGCAAAATTATAATGATCACCCATCGTTGCCCCACCCTTCCCCCAAGGTCATGATTTGAGCAAATTTGACTAAATAATTTACCTGAGGATGCTCCCATACATGGCATTGTTGTTTCTGAACTTGGCCAGGTCTCAGCATTTTGACCTGCAAGTGCACTCTGATATGATGGTTGGCGAGTGTTCATGTGGTTGGTTGTTTGTTGAATAATGTAAAATAGTAAGTTGATCAGAATGTGGTTGTATGTTTACATTTATAGCTCACCTTAGCTAAAAGCTCAAGTGAGCTTCTCTGATCACCCGATGTTCGTCCTCCGTCTGTCTGTAAAATTTTGACATTTTCAACTATTTCTCAAGAACCACGGAGCCAATTTTAACCTAACGTGGTACAAATCATCCTTGGGTAAAGGGGGGTTTAAATTGTTAAAAAAATTGTCCCCTTCTAAGTGGAATAAATGCATTCTAAATTGTTAAAATTACAACTCCCGTAGGTAGGGCGGGGCCACAATAGGGAATCCAAGTTTTACATCAAAATATTAAGGAAAAATCTTCTCAAGAACCACTGGGCCAGGGAAGCTGAAACTTGTGGAAGCATCCTGGGGTAGTTAGATTCTAAAGTAGAAAAATCATGACAGGGGAGGAGGGGGCACAATGGGTATAACAAGAGGGGAAATCTGGTAACGAAATGCATCACCCAAGTTACACAAGTAAGCGATGTGGCCCATAAGCCTCTTGTTTTATTCATAATTTCTTTTCCTTTGTAATTTTTTTTTCTTCAAATTGAATTTGCAATTTTTGGAAATATATCCAGCTTGACCATATGAAACTAAGTAAAATATTAATAATTGACAATTACATGAGTTAGTTCAATTAATTGAAGTCTTCATTTATTCGTATACAAATAAAGAAACAAGATTAAAAAATTAATGTATATAATACGAAAAAGGTGGAGCATAATTGAGTAATAATATCTTGTGGCTTTCAAATGACATAATTATGTACCTTATAATATTACAGAAAATACAAAAACATGGTACATAAATGTACGTTATGTAACGTACTTGTAAATGTATAACTGGCAAGAGTCAAGAAATACAATGAAAGAGAAAGTAAAAACAATGCCTGTATATAATAAAAGAGACAGTAAACTCGATCACCTTAAATAATGAAAACGAAGTAAACGCAATGCCCATTTAAGAAAATATACAATCTGCTGATGTTATAATTGAGAGAACATATAAATTAAATCCCTGTTAGTTTTATATAATAACAGGAAAAGAAATACATTATTCAAAACCAAAAAATGAAAAAGAAAGTAAATATAATGCCTACACATATTAAATGAGAGAACACATTAATAAAATGCCGCTTATGTAATAAAAGGAATGAAATGCATTCTTCAGAACTAATAAAAAAATTATTCTTCAGAACAAATAAAAAAAATATTATTTAAACTCATTTCTAATGAAAAAAATTCTATGTAATGAAACTTGAAACAGTGTAATTATCTATTTAATGATATTATTACATGTTTTGTTACAAGTTAAAATAAAAACAAATTAGGTTGCCTTATACGCAAATAACCAATCCACTATAACCATGTAAGGAGGACAATGTCTTTATTTTTTCGACATTGAAAACAACATTTGTAAGGCATTAGACCTGAGTTCATTCAGAGCTTTTTTCTTTTCTTCTCTGTCAGTAAAATTCCCCGTTCTATATTGAGCAGCTTGTGCTAAAAGTTGGGGTAAGCCTCCACTTTGTGTAGAGGTCCTGGGTATTTTGACGTCGAAGTCTGTTTCCTCTTCAAGAACTAGATACAAAGTATCCAGAAGCGCCTTGGTGAATTTGGAATCATCGCTCTTTGATGCTTCCTGAAATTGGGACCACATTTCGATGAGTTTATGGGACTTTGACTTTTTCGCTGACTCAGAATCATTTGGTTTTACTTGACGTAACTCTTTTTCTGAAATTAATTCCGTCTGTTTCTTCTCCTTATCTGTTTTATCAAAATAAACTTGTAAGGGGCCCTCGGGATCCTGTATGATTTCGTTGATTTTTGCTCGTATTTCAGTAGCCTCCTCTGGTGAAATGTGTGCTATCAAATTGCTCTCAATGAAATAATGCCTTAGATACCCCTTCTCTAAACATTCCGCCATATAAGATAGGACCATGTTAAGAGCCAATAGTAATGTTGATTTCCGGTCAAAGAGGTGAGGGTCTACCTGCTCGCAGGTATGATAAAACGCAGTTTTCCAGTGAAACGTTGTCAGAGTCTTGGAGAAACTTCCCAGGAAACCTTTCTGCAAAGACTTCAAAAGCAGCAGGCACAGTTTTTGGTCAGCACCCAGAGAATGTGCTAAAATTAATTCTGCTTGATTAAACCCGAGACAGAAATCAATCGACTGCTTTGGTTCCACAATAGCTGGTTTGGCCACAATATACACCTCTGAATTATAGATCTTTTCCACAGTCTCTGGTTTTGGCCAAAATGCTTTTTCTCTGTTCATCATTCGCTGTTTCCATTCTTCAAGACATTTTAGCTTTCCTTCAATTAGAAAAGCGGCAATAAAATCCTTGCTGCTTTTATAATTGAACCTCACGATGCATTTTCTATCAGATTTGTCATCCATTCCATCAGATTGTTCATCCCCCTCCTGTAGGTCGTGTTTACATAATTTTTGTGGCGGTGAAGATCTCCCCGACTCCGAGGACGAAACTGCCTCTATCAATCCACCGAAAGTGTGAAACAGCGCAGTGTCTTGAGGTGTAGATTCAGCAATTAAATTGACCAGATTAATTAGAAGGTTCTTCATGCTAGACGTTAAATTGCTGGATTCGACTACTGACCTAAAATAATGATCCGTGTCTCCAGTATATCTGCGTTCAATTGCATTTGTTTGATAATGATTGCCACCAGAACTTCTTTCATTCGGTAATTCAACACCAGCAAAATGCTCTTGGGTCATTCCAGGTTTGGCCTCTCGATTGAATTCCATATGTTCTGTGCCCTTCTTCTGTGTGGGAACTGTGATAACGTGAAATAACCCGCGGATTATTCTAAATGCTTCTTTATCCAGATCTTTCAGTATACGACTATGAAGGTACTTCCCATCTACTACAAGGTCACCAGAAAAGGAAACCTTCAGTTTATCTGTGAGTATGCGTACAAAACACGGAACATCTTCTCTGTGTTCTAAAGCCTCCACAGGGATGGTGATTCCTGATATGATCAGATAATCATAGTCTCCCTCGTCTTTGTGAGATCGGAGCCGTGTTCCCTCTATTGTACTTCCTACCACCTCACAACGCTCGGCTCCGAAATGAGAAGCGAATCTGGTGATGTATTTACAGTATCTGATCTGCCTGGCATCATTTCGAACTGCTTTACTCTGATCCTCTAAGGTCTTGTAGTAGGATCTTAGTTTTGCCTGAAGATATAGTTCCGCCTGTTGCATTTTTCTAATGAAATAAAAACATATTTGTTGAGAAGTGAAACAAAGATTCTTGTATCTCGCAACAGTGGATGTAAATAGCAATTCGTGTCTTGACATTAAGAATTAAATGTTATTTTCAAATTTACATTTAACTTAAAAAGTTATTGTAAATGCATTGTTTATAAAATGGTATTAGCTAGAAATTTGATAGTCAACTACATATTATTGTAGTATACATGTCGCAACGCACCTGGCAATCCTAAACCCTAGAATAAATAAAATGTTCCCTAATTGTGTTTCCCTCTCTTTGGAAAACACAATTCTTACACTCCTAAATCTCAGGAAGAGCTGGGATGTCGACATAAAACTTTGTTGACCCCCCCCCCCTTCAAAGTACACTTTTCCCTCATGTAACACTTCAGATTCTATATTTCTTATTTTTTCTCTTTTTGTGTAGAGTTCAACAATTTTACTAAAACAACATTTTCTGAACAATGCTTGTCAAAAAGGTTTTAAAACTGAAACACAATTTTTTAAAGTTGTCCTGTATTATTTCTAGGAAACCTTTTTCTGTCTTTCTTTAACTTTTTAAAATGTCCCTCAACCTGAAATTCTGGAGCCAGCTAGCCCTTCGTTAATCCCTTATTGTGATGAATAAGATATGCCCAAAGGTCAATATGATTAAGTGGTAGATATATAGGAAAACCGGGGCTTAAATAAATTGAAAGTTATTATCAAAAATAAATTACTTATTGTAAAAATTGATAAAGATTGAGTTCTTTCGATAACAAAGAAATAAAATACAAATCAAACATGTTAATTCCAAATTATTGCTAATGGAATAGAGGCCCGATATAGCATGTTTCGTATATATGCGTATTTATGCTAGCCCATGTCATTGACTAAAGATAGAGGTACATACATATGCACGATGCATAAAGATCGATAATCATTTAATTGGAACAAAACAGCTGAAAATCTTACCTTTAAGTAAACTGTGTTCTGCTAAGGTGAAGTCCTTGGTATTACATGAATCACCAGTGTTTACCAAGATAAATATAAATCATGGAGTTGGGTTTTACTTTCGATTCTATTCTTACCTATGACGTGTATATTTAACAGGCGCTTCTGAATTATTACGCGAGACACCAGGAGTTATTCCTCTTTATGATTTACATAAAAATAACTATGTGGTATTTATTTTAAAGATTTCTTAATAAAATATAATTTTCTGACTTAGATTTATTATTTCAGATATCAAGAGAAATATGATGTTCAGGGATCAACAAAACAATCTAGTTTATTCTGTAACAAATCAGAAAGTAGTTCTATATTTACTTCTATGATATGTACTTGTCAGTGATTCATCCTCGTTTGTCACTTAAAAGGAAGTGTAAGTCTAGCAAATAATAGAGTGCTTGAGCACAAAAACTCTCCTCACTCCCTCTCAAACTGACCTCGCATGGTCATTGAAGAACATTTAATATACAAAAAAGTATTTTATCTCATTTTTATTTACCTTCAAGTCTACCTGACCATTTAAAACTTAAATTCTTATTATACATTTAAATTGTATTTCCCTATTCAGTTTAACTATTAATTACATTATAAACAGTATTTAATCATAAAAAGTGAATAGCAAAAGGTAATAACTTCTTTCAGAACAGAGCAAATTTCTCTAATAAAGCCTTGTTAATAAGTTGGGTACTCTTGTTTCTTCCAAAAAAAAATCAATGCATTTTTACTATTATTTTGAAAAGTTTACGAACGACGACGCAAGAAAACTGATTGTAAAATTTTACCTGAGTGAACCAGGTGAGCTTACAGAAGGTTTACGCCATACTTATATATTTAGAATAATCTATATATTTAATGAAGTATGTGGAGACAACGAACAATGTTCGAGCTCAAAAGTTCATTTTACATTACATTTTACACTACAAAATAGGAGTAGAGTTAAACATCAGAGGTGGGATCAGGTGCCATGGAGGAGTGAGCATCTCCTGTCGAGCGGTCACAACCGCCGTGTGCTCCTTGTCATATTCAGGAAAAAAAACGGGAAAATCCGTTGACAATTCAGTGTGTAAACAATGGACTAACAGTCAGTATGAAAAAAAGTCAGTCAGCATTTGACTTCATGATGTATTGTATTTGTTGACAAGGTAGTTGTATCGACTATAGAACTTACGAAATGATGACTTTAAACGACTGCTGATATTCTTGCTTCATTAACTTGTTTTTCAATAATTTAGCTCTTAAAAATTGTTCATGCATACGTAGAACATGCTCTTCCACATCGAAGCAACTGAGAGATATAAAACCCCATATGCAGATAACATGGGTAAATTGTTGGGTAAGGGAAGTTGACGATTTTAAAAAGAGTAAGTAATCACGTTTATCATAAATTACTGTAAAACTGGGTCGGTTTTTTACTGACATATTTTAAAACAATTGTTAGGTATTTGTTTGGCACACATTTGGACCACGGTTTATCGAGGTCGAAGGGGCAATATATTCTTTTGTTTTCATTCAAAAATTTAGAGAAGAGTAACAAACATTACAAAGATAACTCGATCAGTATATGTATTTGGCCAACCCGACAAAGCGGTTTATTTGAAAGACTCATCATTTTAATTGTATTTTAAGATACTTAAAACAACTTTAATTTTTAAAATACTGCAAGTGGTCATCCTGCTTAACCGACTTGTTTTAAGATTTCCATGACTAAAATGAAGGTTCGTCACCCCTCTGCTCTTTCATATATATATATTTTTTTTATGTTTATCACAAAGAAATCTAATTTATGGTTACTTTGCACTTTTATGAGTAATATGAGTACTCTGCAATGTTCAATATATTCAAGAAGTGGTTTAAATCAGATGTGGATATTTAAAAATTCCAAGGAACTATTTGACAATATGAAATCACAAGAATCTACCAAAATTAACAGCTTAAAACTTACGACTTTTCAACGTCATACACAACCATTCCCAATCAAATTCAAGGGCATTTTGATATCATTGACTAGCTTTTTCAATAAAAATGAAACTCGTAAATTTACTTACCTGGTCATCGGTCATTTGGCAAATTATTCTGTTAAAACATTCTAATTGTACAGACATGTACTCCCACGATATAATGATTCCAAAGTGGAACAGAGAATTTTGAGTAGAAATTTGAGTATACTGCTAGAAAGTCTTTTTAATGGAGTTGGTTTCCTGTTAGAAAAAAATTTACATTTCGACAAATTAATTGTCGATTATCAAAAGCCCTCTGGCTATTCAGTCTTACATTACAATATGTGCAAGCAAATATGCAGACATTCACATTTATAAGAGTAAAAAAATCATCTTCTCTCTGAAAGTAACTTTTGCCATGTACTCTTTGCTATTTCATTGTAGTCCTGTTGCTTTTCTCTTGCGTTTGTGATATTTCTGGCAATTTGTGCTAAAATTGGAACAACCTTTCCATTTTGTAAAAAGTTAAGAGTATTTTTGAAGTCAAGGTCTGTCTCTTCTTCAATAACCAGATGCAGGGTATCCAGAATCGCTGTGAATATTTTTGAATTATTTTTATCCGATGCTACTTGAAGTTGTTTCCATAAGTCCATGATTTTTTGAATCTGGAGATTACCTGTTGCTCCCGAATCGTGTTGTGTTACTTGGCGGAATTCTTTCTTAGAAATCAGTGTTGTTTGTTTTTCTTCAGTTATTTTCCGGTCAAAGTAAACTTGAAAGGCGCTTTCTGGGTCCTCTATTATTTCTTGAATTTTGGCACTGATTCTACGGGCCTCGTCTGGAGAAATGTGAGCGATCAAGTTGCTTTCTATGAAGTAATGACGTAAATATCCACTGTTTAAACATTCTATCATGTAACACAGGACCATGTTAAGAGGTTGCAGCAATGTCGACTGACAACTAAAGAGGTCTGGGTCTATAATCTGTTCACAGGTATGATAAAAAGCAGTTTTCCAATGGAAAGTAGTCAGAGTCTTTGAAAATCCCTCAAGGAAACCTTTCTGTAGAGATTTTAATAAAAGTAAGCACAACTTCTGGGTAGGATGCAAAGATTTTGCTAAAATCAATTCCGCTTGATTAAATCCCAGACAAAAATCAATTGAAGGCTTTGGATTTACAATCGCTTCCTTAGCAACCACGTAGACTTCGGAACTGTAAATTTTTTCTATAATCTCTGGGTTTGGCCAGAACATCACTTTCCTTTCCATCATTCGGTGTTTCCATTCTTCAAGACACCGCAGTCTCCCTCTCAAGGTAAAGGCGGCAATAAAATCCTTGCTGCTTTTATAATCATATTTAACAACACAAGCCTGATAGGACAATTCATAACACTCTTTGGTGCACTCCTGAGTGTCTAGTTTTCTTTTCTTTGATGACGATGCAGATAAATCGCTTTCAAATGATGAAGCTGCATCTATCAAACTATCAAAGATTGGAAATAGGGCAATATTAGTATCCTCCCCAATTTTCTTTATGTCAATCATGTCTAGAATGTTTTTCAATGGTTCCTTAAAAGAACAACTTACTTCCCCTTTTGGTTCTGTTTGACGATGTTTAGATATGATTTCACTTTGACTTAATATTTCGAAACCAGCAAAATGTTCTTGGGTCATGCCAGGTTTGGCCTCTCGATTGAATTCCATATGTTCTGTTTGTCTTCCTTTTGACTTTCTTGGGTCTGTGAGCAAAGGGGATAATCCTCTCATAATCTTAAAAGCTTCTTTATCCAGATTTTTCAGAATACGACTGTGAAGATACTTTCCATTCACCACTAGGTCCTCAGAAAAAGAAACTTTCAGTTTATCTGTGAGTATGTGAACAAAACATGGTACATCATCAACATCTTCCAAAGCCTCCACAGGAATGGTGATTCCTGATATAATCAGATAATCATAGTCTCCCTCGTCTTTGTGAGATCGGAGTCGTGTTCCCTCTATTGTACTCCCTACCACCTCACAACGCTCGGCTCCGAAATGAGAAGCGAATCTGGTGATGTATTTACAGTATCTGATCTGCCTGGCGTCATTTGGAACTGCTTTACTCTGGTCCTCTAAGGTCTTGTAGTAGGATTTTAGTTTCTCCTGAAGAAAACGTCCGGCCTGCTGCATTTTCCTAAAGATGATAGAAATAGAACTACTTGTGTTAATCTAAAAGTCTGGTATGCAATAAAGGATATGGAGATAAGGTGAACTAAAGACACTTGCTAGTCACCATTTAGAGTCCAGATGATGCTTCTATGTAAAGGTTAATAATCATGGCTTCGCTGTTCTTGGGGAGATTTTAAATCTTTTTCACCATGTTCCTAGTTTTAAACTGTGCCCGCCTACTGTGAACGTGTCCTAATCCTGGGATCATGATTTAAACAGAAAAAACGTGAATCTGCACTATACGAAATAGCTTTCACTTTAGTCTTATCATCTTGACCCAGTCGCTTTTTTTCATAATTTTTCACTTGTAAAATTTGCTCGCCATGACCCCCGGGGATCATGATTTGAATGAACTATAATCTACTTTATGCAAAGAGGTTAATCATTTCTGACCCAGAGGTTCTTAGGGACAAGAGCTTGAAGGATTTCCCCCTTTTTCGTATGTAGAGCTTTGCGCCCTCAGTTCCCTATCCCTAGGGTCATAGATTGAAGAAATTCGATGGTGTTTGGTTTAAATTGATGTGGTGGTTCTAAAGAAGAAGTTAATGATATGAAAACTTTACAACATCGACGACAGAAAAATTTTGATCAGAAAAGTTCACAATATGCAGTCGGCCCAGGTACATCGCAATAAGGTAAAAAATATTCCCTTTTTTTGGAATACTTACCTTATTGCAACATCCAAATCAAAGCAGTTTTCCAAATCTTCTCTTTATATATAAAAAGATCTTTACTTTCGGTTTGAGATTGCTATTCCAGAATGGTATTTATAGCATGCACCTACCTTTGGAAATTTAATAACGTAGATGTCTACTAGAAATCTATAGACCTCCATTGTTTGAAAATAGGCAGTAATACGTGCGATTAAATTTGTGCCATTTTTTTTTTCATTGTTCAGGCATTCGTGGTGCATTAAATTGCAGTTAGTCGTTGAAAATGTGATAAATATTCCAAAATTTTATAAAATTCGTAAACTCTTGGTTAGGATCTTTGTTTTTTTTTTTGATAAAAAAATATTTTGTCACAAAAACATGCGCATAATCTTTGTATCTGTCCAAAGAATGATTTCGTTTTTGTGTTCAATAGTTCTGTGTAGTTTATAGGATTACAAAGAATACGTAGAGCATGTTTTTTGGAGGAAAGTGACATGGATTATGGAAATAACAAAGTGCAATCAAGCCCAGAAATCAATTGAAACAAAGCAAATACTGTAGGGAGCAGAGCATACATGGACCGGTAAAACATCAAAGGTGGGATTGGGTGCCATGGAGGAGTGAGCATCCCCTGTCTACCAGTCACATCCACTGTGTGCTCTTTGTCATGATTGAGAAAAACGGAAGAATGCGTTGACAATTCAGTGTGTAAATAAAAGCCAAACAATTAGTTTAAAAAAACGACAGTGAGCATTCAACTTAAAAATACATTGTATCGACCATAGAACTCGCGAAATACTGACCTTAAACGAGATTGTTGCTATCCTTTGTTCATCAACTCTTGTATTTCAACAATTGTTTAATAAAATGTTCGCATATATCGCATTCTCTTGCGTATCGAATCAACTGGGAGACTTCTATATAAACTTCGTACGCAGATTATGAGGGTACACTGTATATTGCTACATGAGATATGGAAATTGACCTAAGAAAAGTTGATGTTATCACTTTCATCATAAAACTTTGATGTAAAAATCCAAATAAGAAACACATATGTCAGACTCTGTGGTATTTTTTTTGGTTTTTTATTTCAAGCCCAGTGGGATACTATGGAAAGCCACAGGGGACCCCCAAGTCATGTTCTATATATTCATAGTAATTCAATCTTGGGCGGTCACATGGCCTTCTTATCTTTGCTGGTCATGATTTGACAACCCTGGCCTAGTCAAGATATATCCCATGTTTTACATCTTGACTAGGCCATGATTTTCTATCCCAAGATTGCATTGGCCAAGATACATTACTTCCAAACGCAGTCAAGATTTACTTCCCAAGATTTTATAGGACCGAGATTCGGCCAAGATAGCATTGCGCCAAGACACATTACTTCCAAACGAAGTCAAGATTCGCTTCCCAAGATTTCAAAAGACAAAGACTAATTTCCCAAGATTTCAAAAGATCAGGATTTACTTCCCAAGACGAAAACCCGCTAAAAACTCCCAGCTGACAGTGACAAAATAACGTAAGTACAGGTGAATTTTTCCTCGTAAATCTTTACGAATATCATAGTTTGTTGTTCTAATTATGTAGTTTATGCAATGTCTCTTTTAAATAAGTGATATGAACAGCATTCAAATAATCGAAAACATTCTGCAGTTTTCATCGAGGAAATTCGAATTTTGTGTATCGACAAATTAGTAATTCTGGGAAATTATGAACATAAACAAATAATGTTTCGTATGATCCGTTAAGAATCAAGTTGTTTACAATATACTTTCATAAGAATTTAGGTATTCTCAAGTGCAAAATGCCAAATTATAGAACTTTTTTGGTGTAAAAACGGAGGGGGTGGGCTTTAATATTGTCCTGCTAATCTATATACCGATAGACTGTGCATTATATTTTTAACAATTGATCATTTATTTACTTTTCTTCTCTTAGTACTAGGTTGCAGTGACTTAGGTTGTACTTCACCATCAACAAAACTCCAGATCCATGGCGTATATACAACATACAATAATTACAATTCATACAATTTTAAGATTGGTTATAGATCTACAGGTAGGTATTCTTTCATGTCTTGTAATTAATCTTTTTTTTTATTATTTGCAGATAATTTACATGACTAATTCTTTTTTATTATTTGCAGGTAATTTACATCACTTATTCATCTGTTTTATTAATGTAACTATTTATAGTATCTCAGATCGACACATGCAGACTGGAGAGCGCTATAATCGGACCCCGGACTGTGGCTTGAGACGATGACTGGAGTCTATGGCTATGGGAACCATTTTGCAGTAATTAAGAATGTGCAGGAGAAAGTGGTACACTTCATTTCAATCGCATCCTTTGACAAGTGAAAATCCATGGTCTACCTGGAATAAGTTTATTTGGCGCCAAGACAACCTTTTTCCAAGGTCAAAGATCAAAGGCCAGAACTGATGTCAGTTGAAAAGACACCACATGGGGTATTGGATTTGTATTTTTATATACTCTTTTTTATTAGCTTAAGTGATTTTTTTCATTATGTAATTTTTAATTTACACACACTCGGTGATGTTAATACATTCAAGGTGTTTTTCCGAGCTTGACAAAGGCTCGAGAAGATCATGATGCAATTGACTATTCATTTATAAACATTTCATATCTACAACTTGTCTATCTACATTCAAAACAAACAATCATTTATAGTGGAAATACAAATATATTTTGTTTCCAATGTCAAGGTCAAAGATCAAAGGCCAGAATTGGTGTCAGCTGGAAAGATACCACATTGTGTATTGGATTTGCAAGATATTTAATCAATGCACCAGTTTCAAGTTCAAAGGTTAGTAATAAATTGACAATTTGCATTGTTAGGTCACCTGAGTAAACTCAGGTAATATATTGTTATTCTTTTTCGTCCGTCGTCGTGCGCTGTGCGTTAACATTTTCAGCTTCTTCTTCTCTGCAACCACTCCAATTTCAACGACATTTGGCACAAAGCATCTATGGGTAAAGGGGAACAAAAATTCTGAATTTCATGATCCCTGCCCCCTGGGGCCTGAAGGATGGAATCAAAGCCACTTAAATTAATGCAATCTTTAAAAATCTTCTTCTTTACTTCTAGACATAAGCAGTCAAACTCTTATCATGATTGTAATCTGAGACATTGAGTCAGTATACCAAAATTGTAAAATTCATGGCCCCAGGGTCAGGGATTTTTATGCTGGGACTAAATAGATTATATAGTAAAAATGTTTATTTCTTTAAAAAATCTTTAAATAACTAACCAAGTACATAGTTATGTTGAATAAGGATGCCTCTTCCAAAATTGCAAATTTTATTGCCCCTGGGTCAGGGGTTCTGGTGTTAGGGCAGGGCTCTATTGATTATATAGTGAAATTGCAATTGAAAATCTTCCCTGCACTTGGGCACATGTATTGAATAAACTAACCAAGCACAAAGTTATAATGAGCAAGGACGTGTCTCCCAAAAATGTGAATTTCATGGCTCCAGGGCAAGGGTTCTGGTGTTAGGGTGTGGCTCTGTTGATTATATATGAGAATACACTAATTCTTTAAACAATTTTCATTTGCTCCTGGGTATTAAACCAATAATGTTGTTTTGATGAGGAAGGATGCCTCTTCATGGCCTCTGGGTCAGGCTCTCTGGTGAAGGGTGGGGGAGGGGCTCTAATGATTATATACATAAATGCATGAATTCTTTGAAAATCTATTCCTTTGCTCCTTGGTATTATGCAAATGATCCAAGTACATATTTTAGATGAAGAATGATGCTTCTTCCAAAATGATTTATGTAAGAATCCCTGGGATGTCGGGGATAATGGAAGAGGGGAGGGGTACATATTCTGAAAATAAATCAGTGCGGCTGTGCTTTGAAATCTGCTCTTTGGTATTAATCAACCATTTATGATGAGTGAAGATATGTCTTTTTAAAAATTTTAAAACATGTGGCCCCAGGGTCAGTGGTTCCTGTGGGGTGGGATGCACAACTGATTTTAAAGTGGAGATGCATTTTTTTTGTTACTCTGATATACCTCTGGATATTAAGTAACCAAAGTAAGCATGCTAAGTGTAGAGTTATGATAAGCAATGGTGCCTCTTTCAAAGTTGTTAATTTCATGGCCTCTGGTTTAAAACACGAACCAAATTCAATTGTTGGAAAGTTGTTGCATGATTCTCAGGTGACCCATAAGGTCCATGGGTCAGGGTCTCATGTTATTTTTCAATAATTACATGTATGTGTACATATTCCATAAAAGGCTATCAAGAGCCTTCATTTGCTAACTACACTAAAAGATAATTTTTATATTTTACAGGATTGATGTGGAAGCCTTGATGTTTAGCTATGCCAGCAGTTTCATTTCCTGTGGATATTATGTGGACATTGATGGCCATTGGGTGCTTGATGCAATGCAATAACGACATTTTGTAGACTGTAGAATTCACTTGCATATTAAAACAAGAGATTGCCTTGGAAGAAAAATCTGAGTTTAGCTAGTTTTAATTTTTTTAAATCAATATATTTTTGTCAAAAATTTTATGCTGATGCATAATGCATTAATATTTTTTATTTTGACCTTGTTTGAACTAACTTTTCTCAAATTTGTTATAGTGTAGATTCAAAGAAACTCTTTTAGAATTGTCTTTTTTTCCTATTTAAGCTAAAGCAAGCATACATTATCAACTGTGTCCATTTTTTATCTTGATCTTTCAAGTGTCCTTTGAATATAAGTGTATTATCGACTGCATATTAAACTGTTTATTGAATCTTTTCAAAATATTTTTGTCATCTTCATATACTAGTCAAATACAAATTTTCTTATTGCATTAATAGTTAAATTTCATATGCTGTGCCAGTCCTTAGGAAGAGACATTAAGCATTAACCTAGGTCCCGTGTCGCAGTAGGTGCTGGCACAAAAAAGATCCCTCCTTGCTCAATGGCCTTGAGTGCCCAGTATAGTACAAAATTTGTAACTCTCCACTGGCAACTTGTGGTATCTCCATATAAGTGAAAAATTCTAGAGTGGAAGATTAAAACAAATATACACTCAATTATATGATTGTTAAAAGGGATATCAAAACTGGTTTTTTGATTTTGTTCATTTATTGCATTGTCCCCTGCTTTCGCAAAAGCGAAGGGACATTAAATCTCATTGGTTTGTCAGTCTATTACCTGTGACAAAACCTTTCTAATTATACTATGATTTGTGACCATGACATTTGACATACTTTTCACAAACTTTCTAAATACAATATGATTTTCATCTTGTGACCTTGACTTACTTTTACATATCTTTTGATTGACAGGAGATAGGGCTTTCATATTTAACATGGGCACTACTTGTGACAATTTATTTCTGAGCATGCTATGATTTCTGACCACATGACCTTCAAGATTGACCTAATTTTCAAATTATTAACTTTCAATTGGTGATAACTTTTGCATGACATATGACAGGGCATTCATATTTGCCTTTTATAACTTCATATCAGTGGCTAATTATTCCAATTTTTCGTAGATCTGTTTTCGAGTAGTGATTTGTGATTTCTAGGGGTCGGGGGTCCAAGGTCACTTGTACTTGGTATAGTTTATATTTCCAGACACCCCTTTAGATCTGTGCATGTTGTGCCAAATTTGACAATATAGTGTTCCTTGAGATATGGCCCTTATTCCAAAAGTTTATGCACACAGCACAAATGGCCACAGCCTTCGCTCAAAAGAGCTAAACAAAAAAAATGAGAGAAGAATAATAGTAAAATATTTTTTAATTTACATTATTTATGCCAAGAAAACAAAATGATTTGATATACATAATACACATATATAAACATTTAACAAAATGCACATGTCATGGGCCACAAGGCTCACATGAGTTTCTTCAGAAAAATATATATACAAGTACTTGGGTATTATCTTTTTTCATTCCTATTCAAAAATTTGATCTTACTTCATTACCAACTGTGTCCTAATACATAGAGCAAAACTCAGTTATAACAAAACTGCTGGGAACTATGAAATTACTAAGCTATATCTGTTAAGACTGTTATAACTGTATATAACCGTGTATATATAACTTATGAAATTTATATAGCTGGGCATCCAAGATGACTTCGCTATATCTGTGAATTCGCAATATCTGAGTTTATACTAAACGAGTTTTACTGTATTTGCACTACCCTAAGAATGCTTGAATAATCAATCCACTAAACACTGACTCATTTTTTTTTAGCCTCATCATCCTCTGAATGCAATATTTCAATGAAAATCTTTGTGGGTTTTTTTTTCAGAAGACTTGAAATACTGGCCCCTTTGATCTTAAAAAAAAAAATTCCCCGCCTTCCCATGAAAAAGTTTTATCCCCTTCTTTGGATATGCTACACCTGGTTACCATGATATGAAGAATTCAGAACTTATTCATGCGTTATATCATATAAGCAAAATCTTCATTGAGTATTTAGTTGTGGAATAATCATCAGAAATGCTGATATCACTAAAGTTGAATATCGCTAAAATTAATAGCGTTTTATATCAAACAGTGGTTATGAATACTGAAACAGACTAACAATGGATATCAATCAGAACACGAGGCCCAAGGCCACATCACTCATCTGTGTACTTTGGCCATGCTGTTCTTTATCAGATTTCCACACCAGAGTATACCCATTTAGGCCCTGCCTTTTTCTCAGGGTTCATGATTTCACAAGAGTTTGTTCACATAAGTTTCAGCTTTTCTGGGTTAGTGGTTCTTGAAAAGAAGGTTTTTATATGACCCAAACCTATTCTTGTCTTTTTTTTTTGATAATTTCTCCCTACAAGGGTACTTGGCCCTTTAGTTTAACAATTTTAACTTCATTTTACACAAGGATGTTTTCTTAAATTAGCAAAGTGAATCTTTTGAGAAGAAGTTGAAAATGTGAAAACTTTACATACAGAGGAATGGAGAGATGAACGAACAAGAGATAGACGATCAGAAAAGCTCACTTTATGCCTGGAGACTAATACAGACTTAAGTCAAAATTTCAATTTTGATCTCATGAATAACTTTTCATTTATTACATATTCATTATCAAAAATGTGCAGGTTTGTATAAATATTCCAATTCATACATATGGTAAAAATTTTGCTTTGTTTTCAAATATTTTTTCAAAATCTAGAACTCTCTGATAAGACTGTAGCTCTACTGGTCTGTATGTGTATAAAAGGAAAAGTGGCACTTAGGTGGTTTGACTTTTCAAAAGGCAAAAATAAATAGAATTATGTATCTTTGTATAGTGTACTTGTGCATATTGTGCTAAATTATATTGAAATCAAACAAAAATTGAAGGAGTTCTTTTTAAAGGAATTTCACAGAAATTTTGATTTTTAGTTACCATGGCAACACTGTTCATCGAAATCAAAAATTGATGCACTAAATCATGTATCTTGGTTTAGTCTACTTAAGTGCTAAGTTATACTGAAATCAGACCAAAATTGTAGGAAGAGCAGCATTTTGAAGAAAATTTCACAGAAATTTTTTTTAGTATTACCATGGCAGCACTGTTCACTGAAAAAAAAACTGATGCACTAAATTATGTATCTTAGTATAGCCTACCTGTGTTCCAAGTTAAATTGAAATCAGATTAAAACTGTAGGAGGAGTGGCATTTTGAACAAAAGGCCCATGGGCCACAGTGCTCACCTGAGCACCTCAACTTTGAAAAAGCACATATCAGATCAGAACTGAAAGTTTACTGAAATTGGGAGGGGGGGAGCTTGAATTTTACCATCCCCCCTCCCCCCAGGGGATCATGATTTGAACGAACTAGATTCTGCACTACCATTATGATTTCATATAAATATTACTAATCATGGCTTTGTAGTACTTGAAAAGAAAATTTTAAAAGGTTTCCCTATATATTCCTATGTAAAACTTTTGTCGGCCATTTTGGCCCCACCCTACCCCCTGGGGTCATGATTTGACCAAACTTGAATTCCTCCACATTAGTTTCATCTTTCCTGGCCCAGTTTTTCTTCAGAAGAAGCTTTCTAAAGATTTTTCCGATATAGTCCTATGTAAAACTTTGATTGGCCATTTTGGCCCCACCCTACCCCTGGGTCATGATTTGAACAAACTTGACCATTCATGGCTTTGTTATTCTTGAGAAGAAGATTTTTAATGATTTTATATATTCTTATGTAAAATTTTGGTCGGCCATTGTTGCCCGACCCTATCCCCTGGGGTCATGCTTTGAAGAAACTTGAATCTACACTACCTGAGGATGATTCAACATGAGTTTCATCTTTCCTGGCCCAGTGGTTCTTGAGAAGAAGATTTTTTTAAAATGCCAATAATTTTTCACTAATTCATAATTATCTCCTCTTTGAAGACTTGCTTGGCCCTTCATTTGAACAAACTTGAATCCCCTTCACCCAAGGATACTTTGTGGCAAGTTTGGTTGAAATTGGCCCAGTGGTTCTTGAGAAGAAGATAAAAATGTGAAAAGTTTACAACAACGACAACAACGACGACAGACGACGGACAAATTTTGATCAGAATAGCTCACTTGAGCCTTCGGCTCAGGTGAGCTAAAAACTGTTTCTTACAGGTGGACAACTAGACAGACGGACAACTGATGCCTTAATATCGCATAATCTCTTATGGTCTCTGACAATTAGAACTAATTATATCCATTTGAAATTTTAAGTTTGATCTAAGTTTATGGTCTTAGGACCTTTCAGCTCAGGTGAGCTAAAAATTCTCTTGAGCTTAACAGCTCATCTGAGCTGAATTTTTGGGAAAAAATCTATAAAGGTTTTCTTTTTTTAAATTAATTGTCAATATCTCTGTAGGCCAAACACCCTCTCAAAGGATAGCCTAAGCTTCTGCAACTGGTAAAGGCTTCATTTACTGCAAAAATCTGAAGGAAAAAATTAATCCATTTCAGTTTATATTTCAAAGTTTGCAGAAAAATTAATCAAAAATATTTAAAATCTTTCTTTTCTGAAAATACATGTATTAGAATTTTTAAAGGTTTTTCCATGCTGTCATATTTCATACTTATAAGAACAATCTTTACAGACCTCTAAACTTGAAATTCAAAAAATATTCCTGTTGAGTCCTTTTCTGTATGACCCACTAAGACTGTCCTTTCATGGATTCAGCTGTTGGTATAACTGAAGGTTGATGAAATATTCAGCATTTCATGGAGTAGGTCTTGATGATGCTAAAGTAAAAACAGCAAAGATGCAATATGTGGAATGTGTAAATTATCATACTGTGCAACATTACATGTTTTTAAAAACAGATGCCCATGGACCACAATGTTCACCTGTGTATCTGTGTAACTATGGCCTTTCTGTTCTTCATCAGCAGATATCTTTACAATAATTTCTTTCTCATAACATAATAATTTATTACCCCATCCTACATTTAGACTTAATGATTTGAACCAAACTTGAATCAAAACATGGTCGAACAAAATAATTAGTTTGGGTCGGCTACATTTTAAGTGGTACGTCTTATAGGCAAAAGCTTTTGTGAGGGTAGCAAATACGAAAGGATGAAATATAAAATGCAAGTTTTCAATTTATTACTAACCTTTGAACTTGAAACTGGTGCATTGATTAAATATCTTGCAAATCCAATACACAATGTGGTATCTTTCCAGCTGACACCAATTCTGGCCTTTGATCTTTGACCTTGACATTGGAAACAAAATATATTTGTATTTCCACTATAAATGATTGTTTGTTTTGAATGTAGATAGACAAGTTGTAGACATGAAATGTTTATAAATGAATAGTCAATTGCATCATGATCTTCTCGAGCCTTTGTCAAGCTCGGAAAAACACCTTGAATGTATTAACATCACCGAGTGTGTGTAAATTAAAAATTACATAATGAAAAAAATCACTTAAGCTAATAAAAAAGAGTATATAAAAATACAAATCCAATACCCAATGTGGTGTCTTTTCAACTGACATCAGTTCTGGCCCCTGATCTTTGACCTTGGAAAAAGGTTGTCTTGGCGCCAAATAAACTTATTCCAGGTAGACCATGGATTTTCACTTGTCGAAGGATGCGATTGAAATGAAGTGTACCACTTTCTCCTGCACATTCTTAATTACTGCAAAATGGTTCCTATAGCCATAGACTCCAGTCATCGTCTCAAGCCACAGTCCGGGGTCCGATTATAGCGCTCTCCAGTCAGCATGTGTCGATCTGAGATACTATAAATAGTTACATTAATAAAACAGATGAATAAGTGATGTAAATTACCTGCAAATAATAAAAAAGAATTAGTCATGTATCAATTACAAAACATGAAAGAATACCTACCTATAGATCTATAACCAATCTTAAAATTGTATGAATTGTATGTTGTATATACGCCATGGATCTGGAGTTTTGTTGTTGATGAAGTACAACCTAAGTCACTGCAACCTAGTACTAAGAGAAGAAAAGTAAATAAATGATCAATTGTTAAAAATATAATGCACAGTCTATCGGTATATATATAGATTAGCAGGACAATATTAAAGCCCACCCCCTCCGTTTTTACACCAAAAAAGTTCTATAATTTGGCATTTTGCACATGAGAATACCTAAATTCTTATGAAAGTATATTGTAAACAACTTCATTCTTAACGGATCATACGAAACATTATTTGTTTATGTTCATAATTTCCCAGAATTACTAATTTGTCGATACACAAAATTCGAATTTCCTCGATGAAAACTGCAGAATGTTTTCGGTTATTTGAAATGCTGTTCATATCACTTATTTAAAAGAGACATTGCATAAACTACATAATTAGAACAACAAACTATGATATTCGTAATGATTTACGAGGAAAAATTCACCTGTACTTACGTTATTTTGTCACTGTCAGCTGGGAGTTTTTAGCGGGTTTTCGTCTTGGGAAGTAAATCCTGATCTTTTGAAATCTTGGGAAATTAGTCTTTGTCTTTTGAAATCTTGGGAAGTGAATCTTGACTTCGTTTGGAAGTAATGTATCTTGGCGCAATGCTATCTTGGCCGAATCTCGGTCCTATAAAATCTTGGGAAGTAAATCTTGACTGCGTTTGGAAGTAATGTATCTTGGCCAATGCAATCTTGGGATAGAAAATCATGGCCTAGTCAAGATGTAAAACATGGGATATATCTTGACTAGGCCAGGGTTGTCAAATCATGACCGGCAAAGATAAGAAGGCCATGTTATGCTATCAAACCAAACCTGACTTGGTCAGAGTTGCAATCATAACATGACCGATTGAATTACTATGAATATATAGAACATGACTTGGGGGTCCCGTGTGGCCGATCATGACTTGGCCGTGATTGTAAACACGACTGCCCAAGATTGAATTACTATGAATATATAGAACATGACCGCCCAAGATTGAATTACTATGAATATATAGAACATGACCGCCCAAGATTGAATTACTATGAATATATAGAACATGACCGCCCAAGATTGAATTACTATGAATATATAGAACATGACCGCCCAAGATTGAATTACTATGAATATATAGAACATGACCGCCCAAGATTGAATTACTATGAATATATAGAACATGACCGCCCAAGATTGAATTACTATGAATATATAGAACATGACCGCCCAAGATTGAATTACTATGAATATATAGAACATGACCGCCCAAGATTGAATTACTATGAATATATAGAACATGACCGCCCAAGATTGAATTACTATGAATATATAGAACATGACCGCCCAAGATTGAATTACTATGAATATATAGAACATGACCGCCCAAGATTGAATTACTATGAATATATAGAACATGACCGCCCAAGATTGAATTACTATGAATATATAGAACATGACCTCCCAAGATTGATTTACTATGAATATATAGAACATGACTTGGGGGTCCCGTGTGGCCGATCATGACTTGGCCGGGATTGTAAACATGACCGCCCAAGATTGAATTATATGAATATATAGAACATAACCGCCCAAGAATGATTTACTATGAACATATAGAACATGACTTGGGGGCCCCGTGTGGCCGATCATGACTTGGCCGGGATGGTAAACATGACCGCCCAAGATTGAATTACTATGAATATATAGAACATGACTTGGGGGTCCCCTGTGGCTTTCCATAGGATACATCGTGTCGACATAAGAATGAGTTACACTCTGTGATATCTCAACCATTTGAATTTCCAATGGTTGCCAATTGCGTCCCGTTATCAACAGACCGATTTTTATAATCATATGAAGCAGAATTTAATCAAAAAATGTTGAATCATTTGTAAAATACCTCTGTAGTTGACAAAGCCAAGAGGCTGGTTTTTTTTAAATATCATAAATACGATAATATTGACTGATTCATAATAATACGAGTCAATTTATTTGAAGTTTTTATTTATTTTTATACCATATAAATATATATTCAAATTGAAAATACATAAAGGATAATAAAAAAAATGCATGTAAAAACAGTAAAAGGGGAAAAAAAGTTGAGCATTGCTTAAAATTGATATCTTCTGGCTCTTTAATTTATGCACATGTATATAATTTATAGCCTCATATATAACTGGCAATACAACACATTTTAAAAGATACATTAAAATTATGTACTACTAAGAGTCAAGTAAACATACATCGTCGGAAACCCACGGGTGATCTCGTCTTTACTTATCACCCGTGGGCAAACTCGCCGAAATATCGCCGTAAAATATGCTAATTTGTTGTTTTTAGTCAACCAATCAGAAAGTTGGAACTCTTCAATTTTGAAAAATACGTTTATTACTTTGCTATTTATGGTAAATATTTTGACCTCGTTAAAACGTGCGATATTTGATTTAAACCAATGAAAATCAATTTGTACAGGTTACTGACATTAATATCCGTCAGATATTATGAAGGAGTTCCTCTTTCTAACTGCAAAATGCACCGGTGAGTGGATTTATCAGCTGTGTTAACTACGGGATGAGTTTTTCATGTTTTTGGCAATGCCGAACTTGCATACGTAACGTGAACTGTGATTCGTTGTTACGCATCGCGACTCTGTAATGCGGCCAATCAAATGACCCATGCATATTTAATTACATACGACGATTTTTCGGTGAGTTTGCCCACGGGTGATAAGTAAAGACGAAATCACCCGTAGGTTTCCGACGATGGTAAACATAATGCCAATATATAAGGGGAGGGAGGGTAATGTATTTAAAATATGAACACATTGTGCTAAAAGAGTTTGCAATTAGTTAATACAGTCCAACTGTACCTTAATTCCTTTTCGTAGAAAACAACATTTGCAAAGCACTAGACCTAAGCTCGTTAAGAGCCTTTTTCTTTTCTTCTCTGTCTGTAAAATTCCCCATTCTATATTGAGCAGCTTGTGCTAACAGTTGGGGTAAGCCTCCACTTTGTGTAGAAGTCCTGGGTATATTTTTGTAGAAGTCTGTGTCCTCTTCCAGAACTAGATACAAAGTATCCAGAAGCGCCTTGGTGAATTTAGAATCGTCGTTCTTTGATGCTTCCTGAAACTGGGACCACATTTCGATGAGTTTATGGGACTTTGATCTTTTCACTGACTCGGAATCATTTGGTTTTACTTGACGTAACTCTTTTTCTAAAATTAATTCCGTCTGTTTCTTCTCCTTATCTGTTTTATCAAAATAGACCTGTAAGGGGCCCTCAGGATCCTGTATGATTTCGTTGATTTTTGCTCGTATTTCAGTAGCCTCCTCTGGGGAAATGTGTGCTATCAAATTGCTCTCAATGAAATAATGCCTTAGATACCCCTTCTCTAAACATTCCGCCATATAAGATAGGACCATGTTAAGAGCCAATAGCAAGGTGGATTTCCGGTCAAAGAGGACTGGATCTATCTGCTCGCAGGTATGATAAAACGCAGTTTTCCAGTGAAAAGTTGTCAGAGTCTTGGAGAAACTTCCCAGGAAACCTTTCTGCAGAGACTTCAAAAGCAGCAGACACAGTTTTTGGTCAGCGCTCAAAGAATGTGCTAAAATTAATTCTGCTTGATTAAACCCGAGACAGAAATCAATCGACTGCTTTGGTTCCACAATAGCTGGTTTGGCCACAATATACACCTCTGAATTATAGATCTTTTCCACAGTCTCTGGTTTTGGCCAATATGCTGTCTCTCTTTTCATCATCCGCTGTTTCCATTCATCAAGATACTTTAGCTTTCCTTCGATTAGAAAAGCGGCAATAAAATCCCTGCTGCTTTTATAATTGAACCTCACGATGCATTTTCGATCAGATCTTTCATCCATACCATCAAGGTTTTCACCACCCTCCTGTGGATAGTGCCTACATAATTTCTGTGGCGGTGAAGATATACCCGATTCAGAGGACGAAACTGCCTCTATTAATCCACCGAAAAAATGAAAAAGCATTGTGTCCTGTGGAGTCGATTCAGCAATCATACTGACCAGATTAATTAGAATGTTCTTCATGCTAGACGTTAAATTGCTGGATTCAACTACTGACCGAAAATAATTACTAGTATCTGTGTCTCCAGCATACGCGCCTACATCTTCTTCTGTTTGATCAAGTTTCCCGCCAGATCTAGATTTACTATTATTGACTAATTCGACACCAGTAAAATGCTCTTGGGTCATTCCAGGTTTGGCCTCATGATTAAATTCCATGTGTTGTAAGAGGCTTCCCTTCCTCTGTATAGGGACTGTGATCACATGAATTAACCCCCGCACTATTTTAAAAGCTTCTTTGTCCAGATCTTTCAGTATACGACTATGAAGGTACTTCCCATCTACCACAAGTTCACCAGAAAAGGAAACTTTCATTTTATCTGAGAGTACGCGTACAAAACACGGAACGTCTTCTCTGTGTTCTAAAGCCTCCACAGGAATGGTGATTCCTGATATGATCAGATAATCATAGTCTCCCTCGTCTTTGTGAGATCGGAGTCGTGTCCCCTCTATTGTACTCCCTACCACCTCACAACGCTCGGCTCCGAAATGAGAAGCGAATCTGGTGATGTATTTACAGTATCTGATCTGCCTGGCGTCATTTGGAACTTCTTTACTCTGATCCTCTAAGATTTTGAAGTAAGATTTTAGTTTTGCCTGAAGATAACGTTCCGCCTGCAGCATTTTTCTACAGATGAAATAGAAATTTTAAAAAAATTGTAGAAGAAACAAAGACGCATCACACAAGTATGCATGACTTGAAATTCAAATTCAAATTTTAATCATCACATGTTACAGGTATGAAAAGAAATACATATTTACAATTTACATAGACATTTAAAAAATGACAGTATTGCTAGATATTAAGGTAGGATTCTTCTCTGGTTTCTGACTAGATGGAATATTCAAAGTACATTTGTTGATATGTCTTATATATTTAGATGTAAGAGATTTAAAAGACCATATTTTTCTTTCCTCATCACAATTATACAACTTTAGATAGAAAAGGTAAACTGCGTTTGAAAACTAGCAGGGACTATATTTTTGGCGGAATGGTGGCGTATGAAAATATCTTCTTTTCGGCCTCTCAAAATTATTATAGAACATTGAATTTAGTTATAATTTTTATGCAATCAAAGATTAGACGAAATTTTCAAATGTAAGTTAAATTAATAATAAGGGACTAAAGTTCCAAAATATATCAAATAAATAAGATTTTTCACACATACCAGAACTATGTTGGCTTTTAAATGCTTCAAATCTAAGTACAGATTTGAGCCAAAAATCCGTAAAAAGTGTTATTTCTCTCTTAGTAAACGATCAAAACGTTTAGTTTTTGTATCAATATGTACCTTTATGTGACAACTTTACTGTATGTGAAAATTAGAAAAGTTGAATATAGGAAGCATACAAAAATAACTAATAAATCCTAAAAATTTTGGAAAAGTAGAGGAAATTCGGATTAGCAAATATCCATTTTAATTAAATTATCCATGTCAATTTGGTAATATCATCTTATAGGCCCTATATGGTGGTATCTTTTTATGCAAAAAGATTTGAATTACAAGTAGGGATCGCATGATTGGAAACAGTAATTTTTTATTCTTAATGTCCAGGAAAAAGGTAATGACCTTCACCTGACCTGCCTCTAATATTAAACGGTCAAATTTAATCTCACTGATACTATCACTTAGTGATATTGTCCTCTTGATTCTGTGAAAATTTCATTAATTTTTGAATATAAGAAATATGAGAAGAATCCTACCTTAAATAGTCTACGATATTTTTGTTGTATATATGCCGCAGCACAACCGGCATTCATCAACTCTAGAACTAATAAATTTCAATTTTGAAGAATGGTGTTTCTTCTGTCTTTTTTTGTTTGCTGTTTTACGTCCCTCTAGAGATATTTTTATTCATATGGAGACGCCCCCATTTGCCGGTGGAGACCTATATTCGATCGGCACTTACGGCCATTGAGCAGTGAGGGATCTATTTCGTACCAGCACGTACTGTGACACGGGACCTAGGTCAAAAAAAAATCCGAAGGACCAGTCTCCACGTCCAACAGTGGGATTCGAACCCAGGACGTAATGATCAAACTCCTCACTTAGCGACTTTAGAGCAGATGTTCTATTACCACTGCGTAACGCGCGCTTTATGAAACAAATTCTAAACATCATTGATCAAAAGGATTTTAATTGCGTCCCCCTTTTTCGAAAAATTCCTTATTTTTATCTTTTTTCTGTCAACATCTCTTGACCTGAAATTCTGGAGCCAGCCTCTCTTTAAACTTTTATTGTGATTAAGGTTTCACCAAAGGTCAACTTATTCAAAAATTATTTTAAATATAGCTCCAAAACTATGTGGTGTATAAAGTTAAAACGTTTACAGTTTATAAATATGTATATCATTGATTGATATAACAGATAGAAAGTTTCACTTGATAATAAATACTTTCAAAAAAAATATTGAGAAAAATTCTTTTAAAAAATGCATCTATTTTTTTAGATACACCTAATTAATTCCGTACTTTTAGTGAAGGACATCATTGCAGAAACAATATATGCATGTTTATCAATGAAGGGCAAGTTGGTCTTCGATAGCCCCTGGAAAGTTGTTTTCACAGTTTATTTAGTCCAAATTTTAAGATTTGAAACCGAGAGTACATTGTTAAGGGCGGGTTTTATAGGGGGTACGTCTTGTCTTTGTACATGTCATGCTTTCAATAACAGTTTTTCAGAGACCATTTATGTCCAACTTGCCCTTCATTGATAAACATATAGTACATCTGCAATGACGGTTTTCACTAAAAGTACAGAATTAAGCAGGTGCATTTTTTAAAAAAATGTTCAAAATTTTTAAATAAACTTTTTTTCTAAAAAAAAAAATATATAAATATTTGATTCTAAGCGACAATTTCTATCTTTTAATCAATTATACATTTATATATGTATTTATGTATATTTATATATAAACTGTACAACTTTAAACTTTATAAACCACATAGTTTTGGAGTTATCGTAAAAATAATATTTGGACAAGTTGACCTTTGGTGAAGCCTCAATTAAATTAAAAAAAAAACAACAAAGGTCATTATGATTAAGTAGTACATAGGAAAACCGAGAGACATTAAAAAAAATGATGAATTAGTTATTTAATGATTGACAAAGATTCAATAATGCATCATTCAATAAAAAAGAAATGAAAAAAAATCAGATTTTTACAGAGACAAATCTTATTTACATATCATTATCCAAGAAATAGATATGGTCCATGCTATTGATAGACAAGGTGATCAGGTACATTTGACAGTTGTGTACATGGTGCATATGATCATTTCGAACAATATGCATACATAAAGTAGCTGATAATATTTACCTTCTACTATGGAAGACTCACTATGGTGATGAATCTGTTATTACATCAACCACTAGTATTGTACACAAGTATTTACTAAATGGAGTTTGGTATTTACTTTCGGTTTCATATTTTTACCTATGACGTGTATTTTTAAACTGTTTAATGTTATTCCTCTTTTTGTCTTGATTCGGTACTTTCTCTTTTAAAATAAGCCATACTTTAATGAGGCGGAGCTTAATTAGCTGTTGTACCATACTGTACATCCTATCATTAAATTCAAAACATCCCTTTTTGGTTGAAATGATTATTTTTTTAATGCCCCCAAAATTCAAACAAAATTTATGCTTACTCAACCTTGGCACCTGATCTCAATTCTGGTAATTTCAAGAGGTCCGTGTTTTTGCTCTGTTAACGATGATTTTTTTTATTTGTATTGGAATTCAATCTTTGAGCTTGATTCCCTCTTATTACTTTCACCTTTTAGTAGTGAATGTCGGTAACAATCAAGATAAGATAAAAGAAGTTCTGCGTCTAACGTCTTCAGAAAATGACAATTAGATTAATCCTTTTCCTGTTCACAGGCTTGTATCTTCGTTTTATTACATTCTTTGTAGCGTGGTTTTAGCATTTGAAGTGCCACTAAATATATTTATGTATTTATATGATTTTCATATACATTAACTCAAAAGTTAACCAGATTACGCATGAACCACGATTAAATGTTCACACTTTTTTTTCTGTTGAAGTGTCTGTTGTCAGTGCTGATCCCTGCCCAGCTGACTGGACACACCATGGATCCTCCTGCTACGCTTTCATCACAGGAGCCCCGGACGGATGGACGGAGGCAATGGTAGTGTAACGACGAATTGGGTTATTATAAGCAAAAACCATGAAAAACATAACGAGCTATGAGAGTCTCTTCCTTTCCTGATTATATTCCGGGGTCCCATTTCTAGTGAAACATTCTTGAAGGGACGTTTTTTTGAAACTAAGGAACAAAAACAATAAACTTTTTTGTCTTTGTCGTGTGTTTTTTAGTAAAACTGGTCCCTGGACATAAAATATATCCTGTTTCACCATATAGTACGCCTTGAAAAAAATAAAACAAATGCAATGAATAACCAATATATTTTAAGTTTGAAAATACATGTACGTGTATTTAAATTAAATCAACTGTTCTTTACTATCGTTTTAAAAAAAATTGGACATAAATCATATTTTTAACATAATGGCTGCATGGTAACCTTTTTTTGAAATATGATCTTGACACTAAATTCATGTATTTAATTTTGATAAATATATGAAGTACAGTATTCCATACATTTCAACTTTGTATTTGATTCTTGAACTGAATTAAACGTGTTAATTGATGACCTTGAGATAAAAACTTCGGCTTAATTGTTGAGTGATTTTCTATCAGTATGATTTACACATTTTCACAGCTATACTGTCAAGCCCTCCAGGCTAAGCTGGTAGAAGTGGAAACATCCGAGGAAAACAGTTACCTTCGTCTTCACCTCTTTGATATAGGGAGACAGTCGTCAGGTATAACGTATATACAGTCTGCCAGAAACATGTCAAACTGCGTTTCAATTAGCTGCAGAACTATAGCTCTCCGAAAAAAATTTTCTTGACAGACCGGAGAGCTACAGTGCCACCCATTGAAAAAACTGTATATTTATTGCGCACAAAAAAGTGCGCTGATTCTCGATTTATTTCTCCATGTTTTTAAAACTGTCATCTCATGATATTACTAACCGTGTGTTTCTAACGTATTCAATCACTGTTTCCACAACAAAACATTCCTTATACTGCAGTAATTGTTGTTAATAGGCCTCCTGGCTGTCAATATATTTTTTTCGGAGAGCTACAGTTCTGCAGCTACGTTTAAATTAGGGATAGATTGACTGATTGTAGGTTGATTAACGCCCACTTCAAGAATTTTCCACTCATATAGAGACCGGTGACGGGTTACACATCAGGTCATTTTTACAAAATCATCTGCCCAGTCCCGACCAAATGATTGAAAAATAATCGACTCAAAACTTTGAACCAGTCAGTCTGGATGTACATGTACTCTATAACTCAGCCTATCCATATCTTTGTAGTTGATTTTTGGATGGGGATGACAGATCTAGTAGCGGAGGGGCACTGGCGCTTGATGTCGACTCAATCGAACGCGACCTTCATGGACTGGTACCCGGGAGAACCAACCAATAGCAATGACGAGGACTGTGCCACTTTTGGAATCAATTACTCGTGGCATTGGAATGATGTAGATTGTACAGCCAAAATGAACTACATTTGTGAAAAAAGGTTTCTGTAGTAATTGACTTTATGCCTTTTCCAATTTTCTTTTTCTTCTTTTCAGTATACCGATAGTTTTTAATTTGGTTTTGAATGTTAAATTTTTCTTAAGTTTTCTTGCTTCATTATTTTTCAGCATAAAGGAAGAAGTATCAGTAATTGGATAAGAGGAATGGAGAGTTGTGGCACAATAAAAAAAGTTACAATCATTTCAATAAAACATTCATGACAATTTATTTTTATTTTATTTTTTTCATTTTAAAGACAGATTTTGACAAAGATTTGCAATTCATATTTAAACATTAAGGTTGTAAATTCAATATATTTCTTGAAGATTTATTAAAAGACAATTCGTCTTTTTTTGAATTGCATCTACTGCAACGCATCGTCTCAAGCCACGGTCCGGAGTTCGCATATAGCTCTCTCTATCCGTGGCCACTTGATCACGAAAAGTGTCGTAATCTTGAAAATTTACACCTCTCTATTGTGACGGGAGAGATTCGTACAGTTTTGCCGTGGTTTGCGACGATGACTGCAACGTGGACCACGATTTAACGGTCTCATCAGAAGGCCGACCAGCATTGGGAATCGAACCCGCGACGTACGCAAAAACATACTTTTTACTTCACAACTCTAAATACATTATGCTGCAACTTCAAAGCACAAAATAAATGATTATAGATATTAATGATTGACTGCTTTTATGTCTTCTTTATTTCAAGCCATGCTATTTCAAAAAAATGAAAAATACTCTCCTTCGTCACTACTAAATCAACCAGTAAGCAATAAAAGGAAGTAATTTTTTGCCGTTTGCCAAGTTTGATTGGCAGTTATAACTGTTCATACAGACACGTGCTTCTGACATACTATGATGTTTCTTCTTAAGAATAACGTTCATATAATGTCAGACACGATGTCTTTGTGAGAAGATGAAAATACTCTCGTCCATTCTAAAAATGAAAGTTCATTTTTGTTTTGTATGTCAAGATCAGTAATACATTAATAATTGTTAAATTTTCTTAACCACTGGCTTACAAAACTTGGTCAAATACATATTTTTGACCTAAACAGTTACTACAAATTTTTTTGTAAGATGTACCATTTCGTGTGCACATGTACTATTATTTAAAAAATCTCAATTGCCTTATCACACATGGCCCTTTGCCTCCGTTTGAAGAGTTAAATTCTTTTAATTCATTCTTTTTATTCCCTATCAAGATAACCAGACTCAGGGCAGAGGATATACTGACTTTTCGTGACATGTCAGCTGAGCACAACATGTTGGTCTGACCCCCCTCCCTTTTCCTCTCTGACATGCATGTAAGTCACGAACCCGAGGCAAAGCCCATGATAACTTACTGTCACACAACCAAGTCTTACTTAAGCTTTTACATCAATATCTAGATATGTATATTCACTATATTGATATATTCACATATCAAAATAAAAGAATGTACCAATGCATCTTCAATGTGTATCTGAAACCATTATTGAATCAATAAAAATAAGCTTAAAAAGATTTTTTTCATTTAAATACTATTCAATTTAATTAATCAATTAATTATCGTCTAAGGATTCATCTTCTGAGCCTATATTGAACGTCTCTACATAGTTCATCCTGAGGTCAGGAGAGGCGCCACCAGAACTGTCAGAGACAGGGGTATCACCATCTGTCTGAAGGTCATTCATCTTCTCACTCACGACTTCTGGTTCAGATTGTTCTGTTACGTTTTCTTCTGTTGTTTTGTTTTCAGAAGTCACTTCCTCTTCCTGTCTATCACTTACTTCTTCTTCCTGTCTCTCACTAACTTCCTCTTCCTGTTTGTCACGAGATTCCTCTTCTTTGGCCCGTTTTGACTCCACTTCAATGATGCGTGCCTCCATTTCAGCCAGATGTGACTCCGCCATCACTCGCTCCATTTCACAGGGCCTCAGAAAAACCTCACTACTGTTTAACTTGTTATTGGTAGAATAGCCAGAGAAATCTGCGCCTACAAAAACATAAATCTATATCATTATGTCTAAATGTAACTTACCCGTTATAATGTTTTTCCTATACATGGTATTTCTCCTGATCTATAACATATAAAAAAAATTGAAAAAAAGATGATGCCTGAAATACCTGTATAAATGGTGATAAACCCATCAGGTAATGTTCTATATGTAATTTAACTAGACTTTTCAGGTGTTAATTCTGACAGAAATATAAAGGGAATTTACCTGAGCCCTCGGGAGACAACCTGTAAGGTACTGTTCTAGCATCTTCACTAGCCAAGTGATTTTCTAATATGCTCCTCTCCTCAAAAGCTTTTGAGGAGAGGAGCATAATTATCAGAAAATCACTTGGCTAGTGAATATGCTTTTCTAGATAAAAATGGTTTACCTGAGCCACACAGGACTTCACCTGTAAGGTAACAGTTTAGATATCAATGGTTTACCTGCCATATAAGCGGCCTGGGGGGGGGGGGGGCAAATTAACTTACCTGAAAAGATTTTATCCCCCCCCCCAAATGCCCAAACACTGTTTCGGACCAGATGGGGGGGGCTATACTGCAACAAAAAAACGGGTGGGTGGAAGGGTGTGGAGCAAACGGGACTTTCAATTCTGCAATTTTTAACTTACATTCCGGGTAAGTTCATTTTGACTGATAAAGCCATTATTTAAATTGTTCAAGTCTGAGATTTAAAGTTAAACTATAAAACGTAAAATTGCTTATTTCACGAAGAAAGAATTTGATAATGTTATTTTATAATGGTTAAGAAGGTTAACTCAATTTTAATTGAAATTGTCAGAATGAACACATATCAGTTTTTGACAACCATGAAAATGAAACATGGAGATGAAACATTTGGAGATATCGAACAGTATTCAAGATCAAAAGTCCATAAAACAATACAAAATAGGAGCAGAGCAAACACGGACCTCCAAAACATTGTAGGATCAAGTGCCATTGAGGAGTGAGCACCCCCTGCCGACCGGTCACACCCGCCGTATGCTCCTTGTAATGATCGGGAAATTTCGGGAAAATCTGTCGTCAAATTCAGTTCAATTAATAAATGATAGACTAACAATAAGTATGAAAACGTCAGTCAGCATTTGACTCAATGATAAATTGTATTTGCTGACAAGGTCATTGTATCGACCATAGAACTTACGAAATGATGACTTTGAACGAGACTGCTGACAACTTGTTTGTCAATAATTTACCTCGTTTTAGAAATTGTTCATACGTGGAGCATGCTCTTGCGTATCGAATCAACTGAGATATAAGATAAAATAGAGAAACACCGACATCTTACGTAACTCTCCCTAACTTCCCGTATCTCGTTAGTTTTATCGGGACCAGTGATTGCACCCATATAAAGTTTAAAATCTGAAAAAATAAGAATATGTGTAAAATAGAACGGATAGTGTTGTAAACACTTTGTTATTGAAAATTGCTCATGTAAAAGTTTTTGAAGTTACTTACAATGTTTTTAAAAGCGGACAATTAGAAGAAAATACGCCATAATACTTTGGACGGATTAGGAAACACGTTTGTCATGCGTCAGTGATTAAACGTATACAAGCTAATCGTAGTGTGCGCCTTGTTTATTTGGGCAAAGGTTACTTTTTACAGCTTGAAAAAAAAACTCAAACCCTTTATAAATCCGTGCAAACAAGTACAGTAAATAAGTAGTGCGCTTTATTTAGTGTCTTGTATTGAGAGAGAGAGTTTGTTCCTACTGTCTGTTTTATTACAGAAATATTCCAACTCTGATAAGTTTAATCACAATTGCCCCGATACAAAAAACATGGTGTGTCAATACTAACAGATGCTTCTGAATTCTAATCTAAGGATTGGAAATGTTTGGTTAAACCTTGAAGAAATCGGACAAACTTTTGTCGAGTTGATGACATACTCATATAAACACATCTACTATTGTATTTCAGATGATTAATTGCACTTCTTTTGTCTTCAGTCAAGATTTGGAGAAAATCAGTTCGATTTTAAATCTCTTGCATTCTTTGTACAATTGCCATAAAATAACAGTATATTTTGAAAAAAAAAAAAAAATAAATCTTTAATAATCACATTGAAATTTGATATGTTTTCCTTAAATCATCTTTCTCGTATGACTGTAATTTTTGTCACTGCCTCTCATTTTCAGCGCAGAACAATAAATTATTGAAGTAATGCTTTGTCTCGCAGCTTTTTAGTCTAAGTTAATTACAGACAGAAGATGGATCCCGCTTGGCACCTAATAATTTCCTTAGGCCCCAGAAAACTTAGCTATAGCTGACTCTATAAATCAGCAGGGAGGGCCTTTATTAAGTTTAATTATTAATCTCCCAGAATACATTCAAAGCCCTTAAGTGACTCCATCTTCCACAGTATATCACAGAAATAGTCTATTTTCATGCCTGTCTCACCTACAATTAGTGAACGGACCTTGATTTATGTATAGTACTTCTGGACATTTGTATGTTTATTACTATTAGTGATAGAAACCTTGAGAGGTAATTGATTGGAGTAAAGTACCTCTGGACAATATATGTTATGTTTAGCATCAAATTTTGTCTATGGATGGATCATAAACTTCTCTGAGTTTTTCTGAGTTTGGGTAGTCTGGAGGTACATTGACCTCCAAAAAGAAAAACCTAGGTCTAGGAAGCATCCAGGAGAGAAAAGGTATAGCCTTTATATTTTATTTATGGAATATGAGATAATTATATGTATAATAGATAGACAGATTCCCTCAGTTGGTTTTTCATGGGTTATATCTAAACAGTTTAATTTTGTAATTAAATGTTCACAAAGAAAATTTTAAAATGACACATGAGGGAGGGGGGATTAAATTGGTATTATAACAGCAGGCCTACAGTTTTCATCAGGTAACACAGGAATTTAGTCTTTTAGAAAAAAAAAAGAATAAGAACTTGTGTCTGGTGACGCTGACACAGTTGAACTACTGTTCTCCATTAATCAGTCTCTGATAGAGTCAATATTGACTTTATCAAAATGTCTTATCAACCAATGGTCGGGGCTGGCACTTGGGGAGACTGGTCAGTTTCTGGAGTTAAGCCTGATATTTGATACAGAGATTGGGATGGTCAAATTAAAGACAAAGACCCTCGATGCTCTTGGATCGCAGCATTTTCCCGCCTGACTGAGACAAAGGAATTTGAAAAGAGGAATCGTTGTGGAATTTGACCCATTCAAAAATCATGTAAGTTTAATTATACTTATTAATAGTTTGTTTATCAATGTTTTTTTTAACAAACTGGATGATTTTGCTGTCTAAAAATTTGTCAAGAAAGTCTCAACCACCATCGCTCGGTGAGTGGTGGCCGTCCCGCAAGCCGCTTCTTATTTCAGATCTAAAAACGTTTGTTTGTGTAACGGAATGTATTAAATTATATATTGAATTATTCTTACTCTAAAGTCTTTATAATTTATGTAAGGTACGCCACTCATGCGCATGATGAAATAAGCTATATCCAAATTTTTTTATTAGAAGTATATTTTAGATATAGTCATGCTAGCATGTATGCACGCAGGGTATGACTCAAAATTAAAAGGAAAAAGGGGTCAGTTTGCCCCATATACTACCTACTGTACGTTCTACAGTACATGAAAATAAAAGAACACGATCGCGAGCTCTACTTACACTTTACACTAAAGATCGAGTTCCCTGATACTTAGTGCTTTATGTTAGACTTATTGATCAAAGCTAGACTTTAGAGATTTAAATTACACATAAATGTATCATAAAAACATATGTAAAAGTAACATATAACATTTACAAAAATGCAGTTCATACTGCTTTGAAAACAAACTACCTTTAGCTAGGGTTATTAACTTAAGGGCCATCTCTACACCAGTGCAAAATTTTTTTCGTACAATGAGAAAAATATGTTGTATAAAGGAGTTAATATTGAGCTTATTTATCTAATTTTCACTGTATGGTGCATGGCATTTACCCCCAGGAAAAATGTTCAAAGACAACACATAACCGGTGAATAGAAATCACTGTTAATTACTTCAATAGAGAAAATACATGTGAATATTACATTCAGTTAATTTGTCTTGGTCTTTTAAATATTAAGAATACTTGAATTAATTAAATATTAAGCAATACATTGTAAATATATCTTTTTTAGAATTTAGATTTAAGGGCAGATCACTCTAACTGCAGAATAATATCTTAGAAACAGAACTCTTTAGTGTGCAGTGTAGAGAGGTTTCTTAATGTAAATGCCACCCCAGACACACCTTAAATTGAATAGATAAACTCAATATCTACATTTCTCTGTCGAAAAAAAAACATTTTGCACTGGTGTAGAGAGGACCCTTAATTATATAATCATGTGACATTTTTACACGAAAATTATAAAATAATATATCATATAATTTAAAATATGTAATAAAAATTAAATTGTTAAAGATAGTTAGAATTCATTACTGATTTTTTTTGTAAAAAGCTAACAAGTGACATAAATTAAAATGTCTTATCTAGACAGCATACAATAATATCACTTATAGTTGTCATAAATTAACATTTGAACTTATGGTGAGTTATGGGAAAGTTGAGTGTTTAAAGTTGGTTAGTTAATCTATCTAGACGTTTGAGAATAAAAAAAATAGATTTCCTGGCATTTCTCTCTTAATGAATAAACGAAAAGAAATAGGTGCATTAATGTAAATTAATTAAATAATAAAATTGATATAATTAACAAAAAGGTAACAAATTTAGATAAGATATTTTCTTTTCAGGTAATTTTTTTCGGACGTCATTGCCCATCCATATCCTTAAAAATTATCTCTAAATCAAATTAGATTTTTTTTGTTTTTGCTGACTATTCCCTATTGCTATAAAAATGAATGAGTGCCCTAGGGGGAAGGGCACGTCATATTGGTCAATTCGAAGGCGTGTTCGTAGAACATTAGCACAAAATGTCCCAGAAAGTGAGGACGAAGAAACTTTTGAACAAAATAGTTGTTCATTTCAGATAGGCCCAGTTTCAGCTGATAGTAATATTGACGAACCATGTACTTCTGAAAGAGAGCAAATAATTTCAGATGAAGAACCAGTAATAAGTAGAAGGTCTACAGATACTGAAGAAAGTGATAGTTGTCATATACAAGAACATAGTAATGAGTTTGAGAGCCACTGTGGGTTGGGACAGGCATTTAGTGACTCTTCTGACTCAAAGTCTGATAGAGAGAGTGATAATGAGTCAGGTGAGGCATTAAAAAATTATTTGCGAGATTGGGCCGTTAAACATCAGATTCCAAATGTTTCTTTGTCCGATCTTTTAAAAATTTTACGCCATTTTCATCCTGATTTGCCAAAAGATCCTCGTACGTTACTTAAAACGAACACAAATTATTCTATTCAATCTAAATGTGGGGGAGAGTACTTTTACTTTGGTATTGCATCATCGCTTTGCAATGTTCTAAACCAAAGTATAAATGTGATACCAGATCAATTTTCTCTGCAACTGCAAATAAATATTGATGGTTTACCTCTCTTCAAGAGCACCTCTGACCAATTTTGGCCGATACTTGGGAAAATTCAAAACATCGAATGCAACAATCAAGTTTTCATTATTTGTTTATTCTATGGAACCAAAAAACCTAATAATCTTGAAGACTATTTGGGTGACTTTATAAATGAATGTATGGAAATTGAAAGAAATGGAATTGAATTATCAGGAAAACAATTGAATGTTGCAATCGATTCAATCATATGCGACGCACCAGCCAGGGCATTCATTAAAAATGTCAAATCTTACTCTGGCTATCACGGTTGTGATAAATGTACTCAACGTGGTAGATGGATGGGTAAGATGACATTTCCTGAGATAAATGCTCCTTTAAGAACAGACCAATCTTTTTTGCGGCAATATGATGATGATCATCATTTGGGTGATTCCCCCCTTTCCAGAACAAGCATAGGAATGGTTACACAAATCCCCTTGGATTATATGCACTTGGTCTGTCTTGGCGTCATGAAACGCCTCCTTTTACTATGGATTAAAGGTCCATTGCATTGCAGACTAGGTTCTCATGCAGTGCAGAAAATATCTGAGTCTTTAGTGTCACTTAAACATTGCATACCATCTGAATTCGCAAGAAAGCCTCGACCATTAGCAGAAATAGAGAGATGGAAGGCAACAGAGTTTCGTCAGTTTTTGTTGTACACTGGGATTGTAGCATTATTCGATGCTGTTCATCCAAACATTTATCAAAATTTTCTTCTTTTTAGTGTGGGGATACATATTCTTCTGAATGAGAGGCTATCAATTGAATACAATCAATATGCAAACGATCTTTTACAAACTTTTGTTACACATTTTTATCAGGTTTATGGTGATGATATGGCTGTTTACAATGTGCATTGTTTGGTACATCTTGCTAATGAAGCCCATGCCTTTGGTAGCTTAGACAATATTTCTGCATTCCCATTTGAAAACTTCCTATCGAAATTAAAAAAAATGGTACGGAAGCCAACTTTTCCTTTGGCACAAATCATTCGCAGATTGTCAGAACAAACGGATTTGCAAAAAGAACAAAAAACATACCCACATTTAAGTAAACCCCATACCAGTGGGCCTGTTCATGAAAGACTTGTGCATGGCTGTCAGTATCAAAAGGTTGAGACAGCGAGACATGTACTTAAAACGAATTTCAAAGATAGTTGTGTACGAATTGATGGGAGAATATGCCTGATTAAAAACATTATTTTGCATGAAGGCAAAATTTTTCTAGTTCATCAGGTCTTTGGGACAGCAGAAAATGCATTCGTGTGTCCATTAGAATCCAAATTACTCGGGATTTTAAAAGTTTCGAATTTAGGAAACACGTTTCATTTTTCTGAATTGAATGACGTAGAGTCCAAATGTGTCCTTCTGCCATTCAAGAACAAATATATTGCAATTTCATTTACAGATGCTGATTGGTAGGGTAACGAACAAATTTGTCTTACAATTTGAGTGAATAGTCAGCAAAAATAATATTTTTTTTTTTTTTTAGATTTGTTTTTTACTTTTTGTTTCATTGATTTGTTTTGTTTCTTTGATTTTTTTATTTAAAAGTTAATTTAAATCAAATCATTAATAAGGGCATTGACAACTCATGGGTATGCAGTGGTGGAATTTACGGAAGAAAATGAAGTCGATGTGGTTCCTGTGAGATGGTTAGCTGAAAATGAAAGTATGTGCCAGTGGCCAACCTTCAGAATGACAGCCAAAATAACAAAGGCAGTGAAGGCAAATATTGCCCCTAATGCAGAATTTAGGCCTCTTCCAGTTAGAGTACTGGCAAAAACAAGTAAGTGTTCATCAAAAATATAAAAAAAAGTACTATAGTAAACTTGAGAATATTTGTACATGTACATACTCAGTATATATTATTGTATAATTCATCATAATTATATGAGAAATGTTGATCTAGTGATAAGCATGAATATATTTCTTTATGCAGCGGATTACAACGATGCACGCAAAAAACTGTCAAAAGCAACATATACGTCAGACTTACAAACTGATGCTGAAGAAAATGAGGATGTAAGTTCCAGGAAAACAAAAAGGTTTGTATTTTAACTGTTTAGTCCTACTTTCTTTTACTGTTTCAAATTAATTTAAGATTATTATAACAATTAATATATTGATATTTTCCTACTAGACCAAGCCGTTTTGAATCATCAGATTCAGAAGAAGACGTGGAGTGTGATAATCAACAAGATAAGGAACACCACCGACAACAAATAAGAAAATCTCCTCGAAAGATTCAAAAGAAAATTGCCCCACCAAGTCTGCCAAGTCTGCCAACTCCTCCAAGTCTACCAAGTCTCCTAACTTCTCCAAGTCAGCCTTCAACTTCAAAACAAACAAAGAGTAAAGCAACAACATCGTTATTTGATAAAGCCCCTACCACATCAGGTATTTAAAATGCATGAGCACAATTTTGTTTTCTTAAGTATATCAAACATTTATTTCAAACTACTTTGTTGTCTGTTTACAACTCTTATTTTGTTTTTAGCATCTGAAAAGAAAATTGTGAACTGCTTAGAGAAAATCTTGACCAATGTTGAGGAATTGAAAGTCCAGATGCATTTGAATACACAGTTATTACAGGCAACTATTGCAAAGGTCGATGGCCTTGGAGCACTCCCAGTGGCCGGTGAGATAGACACAGAATTAGATGTGTCTTTTCCTCTGTGTGCACAGGGAGATGTTGAAAAGCTGGAGGACATTCTGCAGGATAAGGAAAAATATAAATTCTTGGTAGGTGTAAACACACACACACATACTCTCTCTCTTTCTTCTTCATGTATATCTGCTCTCATTTATAATGTAGTACTCAATATATAATTTTTTTCATATTATTTATACAGGTGAAATCCTTATCGACAATTGGAGGTGAGAATGCCAAGACAACTATAAGGAGACTTCTCTCTCACTTAATTGCAAATCCTCTTGCTGTAAAGATCAACTGGATGGGAAAGGGAGGGAAAATCCCTTTCTCTTCTTTAAAGTTAAAGGAGATTTTAAGAGGTATGTATTGTGTTTGTTTGAGGGAGGGTATGTGTATGTGCATACATATACACACGGACATTCTTTAATAAAAAATACATTCATTTTCTTTTTCTTTAAATTAGATACAGTTAGGAGGAACCGCCTGTGTGCAAATGCCACTGACACAGAAATATATTCAGTGGCCAAGGATTGGTTTCGTTTCGCAAGGGACAGGGACGGTGGCCGTAGGAAAAGGGCCGAAAAAAGCAAACAGCAGACAGCCACTGTCCAAAACACAACTCAAGGAGATCTTACAGAAAGCGAAGCTGAACCTGAACCTGGCCAAGCTTAAGTGACTGTTTATAAACACTAAAAAACAAATATGAACAATTTTCCTACTATAATTCTGACTTTTATTTGCACTATCTTTTGCAATTTTGATGCTTTGAAAATATTTCACCAGAAAAAAGGATGAAGAAAAGAAAAATAAACAATTTTTTTATCAATTTTTTTCAATTATTACTTATCATTCAAATACCCTTTTTATGAAAAAGTAAAATTGTAACAGTAAATTGTGAGTTGATGTTTTACAAAAAAGAAAAAATAATGGGATGACGTTTATTCTACATGTATATTGTTTGCCAATGTGGAGATGATGGATTCTATAATAGGACCTACCTCTATTTAGGCCCTTTAGATGGGCCTACAAAAACTGATGTGCAAAATATCATTGAGCCTGTGTCTTCTGCCAACATTGGTCTGACGCTATCTGACATTGTTTGGCCATTGTAGGCCCTACACGTTGGGCCTACGTAGAACCGATGAGCAAAATAACGTTGGGCCAACATTGATTGCCAACGTTGGCCCAACTTAATCTAGCATTGTTGGGCCACTGTGGGCCCTACATGTTGGACCAATGTTGGCCCTACACGTTGGGCCACTGTAGGCCCCACACGTTGGGCCACTGTTGGCCCTACACGTTGGACCAATGTAGGCCCTACACGTTGGGCCTACGTAGAACCGATGAGCAAAATAACGTTGGGCCAACATTGATTGCCAACGTTGGCCCGATGTAACGTGCATTGTTGGGCCTATGTTGGCCCAACGTTATCATGGCAGTACTTACTCATAGGATAGTAGTCAGTACTTACTCATAGGACAGTAGTCAGTACTTACTCACAGGATAGTAGTCAGTACTTACTCACAGGATAGTAGTCAGTACTTACTCATAGGATAGTAGTCAGTACTTACTCATAGGATAGTAGTCAGTACTTACTCATAGGATAGTAGTCAGTACTTACTCATAGGACAGTAGTTAGTACTTACTCATAGGATAGTAGCTGTCACAACCTCCAAGTACACACAAAAGTGACTTCTGAAAAGAAAATTGTTTTTATTAAATAGTTTATGCGATATCCTATGGCCACATTTGTTTAACAAGATTCATTGTAGTTGTACATTAGCAAATCAACTTCAATCTTCAGTGGATTTGAAATACAAAATTTTCAACAGAAAAGATTGATCAACAGACTGAGATATCTTACCTTGGTTTTGCCTGTGAGGACTAGTTTGACCTGTTCCTCTAAACAAAAGGCACAGGTAGGGTGCCCCTGTATACAGCGAGAGATTCTGAACCCAAGGAGGGAGATATTACAGCTGGTACACTTCTCAGACCCCCAGCTGCTGCAGGAAGGCTGAGGTGACACAGGGCGGGCCACAGGACTGAACCCAGGGTCACTCGTCTGACGAAAACAGCTCTGTTTCTTGGGGGGCAGGTGCTTGGTGAATGTTTCGGAGGAAACACTGTACGACCTTCCATGGACAGCACTGCATGGGGCTGCCACAGACATGGGTGAACTCTTGGTATCACAACTGCTGGTATGTTGGTAAGTACTAGTACTTGACTCTGACAGGAAGTCCAGATCTAGTGATTTCCATGCCTCACTGTTGAACAGCTCTTCCTCCTTTTTTATTTTCTTTAGTGTGCAGACGTCATCAGTGGATGAAGAAGCACGTTTGCTGGAGTGTTTTCTAATGTTATCAGAGAAAGACACCGGGATATCAACAACACTGGTGTTAGGGGGAATGACAGCAGGCAGGTGCCCAGTGACCGTTAGATCTGCAGAGGGGAGACCTGAATTGGACAGATGAGGAGGGAACGTTACAGAACATGTTAAAAGTTCATGTCTACACGTATTGATCCTCTGTTTACTTAATTGAAAAGTTAATAACATCCATCCTCTACAAGCAACTAGACCTAATAAATAGTTTAAGAAACCATTCCTCGTGTCGTCTGTGTTCCGATTGTTTTATCTCCAAATTAGATATACAATTAATGCTGCACAAGCACGTGCTGTCAATTAATGTTTATAAGAAATATAAAATTGCGTTTTACCGTGTGCTCCCAATGCTCCCTTATCTACGAGACTCGCATTGAATACTTTCATCTCTAGAAATCAATGTTACGCTTATACTCCTGGTACAGTCAATTTAATTAACCTGTTCTACAGAATACACATGCTCTAACCTAATTTCCAACATTTAATTATACTTTATTAATTTAGTAACATACATGTATTTTGTCTGATGTTGATGCAATTGAAATATGGTCCCTTTTAGATCTCTTTTTGGCAAGATTTAGTGTTTGTTTCTATGTTCTTTAACGTCCCTCTCGAGAATTTTTCACTCATATAGAGACGCCACCGCTGGCCGATGGAGAGTTAAAAAGTCTTTAATTATAACTTCAAACAGGCATCTGTTATAATATTTTACTTCAGTTTCAACTAACAAATGACAAAATGCTAAATACAAATACAAGCACATTCTCCAAAATAAAACAGAAATATCAGAGATGTTCACTGAATGTTTAATTGTTGGTCACACTTTCCAATCTAGGACATGTTCATTACGTGCAGAATGGTTGTACGTATGCGTAAAGTACAAATCAGATGTTAGTAAAATAAAAAATTCACAAAAACAACCTGCAGTGTAAGTATACACCATAATTTTCTTATACAGGTATACATGGCACACCTGTCAAATTCGCCTCAATCTTAAACACTTATCAAAGGTATCAGTAATTATATATTGCAGCATGAGTAAAAAGCACCTCATTGTGTTGAACCAGTCTGGACTCGTTTCTAAGGAGAACATTGACAAAAAATTTGATAAAATTAGTCACATCTCCAAATTAACATTTTCTGACTCCTAAATTAACAAAAAAAATTTATAGTTGAATGGAGTTTGACATAAAATTTTAACTCACAATATCTATATTTAAGCACATTAAATGGAAATACATGAAGGTAATTTTACATTCACAGATCAAAACATGATGGGGTTTAATTTCACAATGTTTGTATAATGTGTGTATATTTATACCAACCCTGAAAACACAGCAGCTACACATCAAATACTGCCTCAAGTTATTAAGTGCAGGTTCCTTTTCATACAGAATTAAAAATAACATTTAAAGACATAAATACTCTTCATTAGCTTACATCCAATACAAGAATTACTAATCAAACACTGTTATTTAGCATTAATTAGGTCAAGTAATTAGGTAAGTTATGTACATAAACAGCCATTACGTGTATATCACATCACAATAATTTTTTTTTCAAAATACAAAGAATTCAATATTTCTCATATAGGTCTTGCAAACAATGAAAACAATACAAATTTCCAAACTTTACAAGCTTTAACTAATACCAGGAAAGATCTGCAAGCATTATTAAATAAATCTCTTCATTATATAAAATAAATCACAAAAAGATCTGGAATGTAGAATCTTTCCATAGACATTATAATGTACCCCCCCCCCCAACTCCCAAAGTATTCATATAGAACGAGAAAAAAAATTCATTACCTTCATTAAGTGTTGACGTAGGTCCTGGCCGTCTTGTGTCGGAGGGAGTAGGTTTTGAGTTCGAGTCTCAGAAGTGACAGGGGGAGTACAGAATTTTGTTGACGTAGGTCCTGGCCGTCTTGTGTCGGAGGGAGTAGATGATGGGGTTCAGGAAGGAGTTCGTGAAGCCCAGGAGGAGGATCACCTCGTTAGCGATCCACGGGAGACGGCACCACTGACACACGCTCCTCAACAACACTGTGATAAACAGCGGCCCCCAACAAAGGGCGAAACACGCCACCACCAGGGCCATCGTCTTGGAGGTTTTGAAGGACGCTTTGATCCGCGCCACTTCCCAGGACTGCACGCTGGAGCTCCTGGATTTCTTAGACGACGTTGACACAAATCTGTAGTGTGTCTGTATTTTGCAGTGGATACAAGAGTACATTACCAACAACAGAATCAGAGGAAGAAAGACTCCAGACGCTATAGTAGTCACAAGGAATGTTTCGTCAAATATGTCATAATATGCACAAGTTTCAAAATCTGGATCAGCCGCCAGCATGGAGAGTAAGGTGGCAATAAGACTGCACACCCAAACGGAGCAGATACATACCAGAAACGGGGCTCTCTGGGCGCGGACTTTCAAGTGCATCAAAGGAAAACACACTGCAATGAAACGCTCAGTCCCAACTAACAGAAGGTTAAGGATGGAAGCCACAGTAAGGAATAAAGAGCTTGCAATTATGGCCAAACATAGGTCATTGCCGAGGTCTTCTAGACTGCAGTACAACCAGGCAATGTAGGAGGGTATGGTTACCACGCCGATAAGAAAGTCGGAGACGGCGAGAGACAGGATTGAATAGTAGGTCTCCTTGTAAATCAAACTGTTGTTCCAGAGAGCTAACACCGTGAGTGCATTTCCAAATGTGATTCCCAAGGAAAGAACTGCTAAATAAACAGTAGAAGCCACCGCGAAGACTTCAGAAATGCCGTCAACGCCGGCCGTAACGTTTGGACAATAACTAAAGTTTGAATTGGGATCCAAAGTCAAGTTTATTCTTTCCATGTCTGTTGTTCGAATGCCTCCAGGTGACTTGATACTGAATATTAAATACATCGGAGCAAAAGCAGGACTCTCATGCTGCAGCTGACAGTTGCTGGTATTGAACCTTATGAAAGTGACAAGGTGACAGTCCAACAGCGTCAATTTTCACACATGCGTACTTGAAACGTAACCAAGCACGATCCAAAAAACGTGAAGATGCTGAGGGGTCAACACAAGTAGGTTTATTTGAGCCGCAGAGGAGGGAACGTTACAGAACATGTTAAAAGTTCATGTCTACACGTATTGATCCTCTGTTTACTTAATTGAAAAGTTAATAACATCCATCCTCTACAAGCAACTAGACCTAATAAATAGTTTAAGAAACCATTCCTCGTGTCGTCTGTGTTCCGAGGTAGTACATACTTGTCTCTTCTTTCTCAATGCCCTGACACTAATTCTGGACTCTGTGATCAGTTATACAAAGATATGAGACACTGTACATACTTTATTCTTCTTCCTTAGGGCCTTGACAATAATTCTGGACTCTGTGATCAGTTATACAAAGATAATGACACATTGTACATACTTGTCTATTCTTCTTCAGTGCCTTGACACCAATTCTGGACTCTGTGATCAGTTATACAAAGATAATGAGACACTGCACATACTTGTCCTTTCTTCCTCAGTGCCTTGACACTAATTCTGGACTTTGTGATCAGTTATACAAAGATAATGAGACACACTACATACTTGTCTCTTCTTCCTCAGTGCCTTGACACTAATTCTGGACTCTGTGATAAGTTATAAAAAGATAATGAGACACCCTATATACTTGTCTCTTCTTCTTCTTCAGTGCCTTGACACTAATTCTGGACTCTGTGATCAGTTATACAAACATAATGAGACACACTACACACTTTTCTCTTGTTTCTCAGTGCCTTGACAATAATTCTGGACTCTGTGATCAGTTATATAAAGATAATGAGATACTGTAGTACATACTTGTCTCTTGTTTCTCAGTGCCTTGACAATAATTCTGGACTCTGTGATCAGTTATACAAAGATTATGAGACACTGTAGTACATATTTTGTCTCTTGTTTCTCAGTGCCTTGATCAGTTATACAAAGATATGAGACACTGTACATACCTGATTCTTCTTCCTTAGGGCCTTGACAATAATTCTGGACTCTGTGACCAGTTATACAAAGATAATGAGATACAGAACTTACTTGTCTCTTCTTTCTCAGTGCCTTGACACTAATTCTGGACTCTGTGATCAGTTCGTCCATTTTATCCTGGTCAGGGTGTCCCGGATTTTCCAGCCTCACTTCCATCAACTTAATCAGGATGTAGATTCCCTTTAAGAGTTAAAAATAAACAGCTCTAAAACCGGGTAACATTTATTAATTATAGGAATATCGCATCATTGAAGTACTAAAATAACTTCACTTGCACTCATCATTTTGGCAAGTTTCACGAAAATGAAATAAGTGTTTAAAGGATGTAACACTTTGGGCTGTAGACAGTCTTAAGTAAAATTTGCAGAACACATGCTTAACATACTCTTAGTTTAGTTTGCATCCTGTGTGTTTTAATTACTTGTACTAGAATTTTTTGTGCTGTTGACTTACTTTTATGATTTTTATTGAACCAATGAAAATGTTCCCTTAATTCACCTGAATGACACACTTAACAAGCTTGGAGTGAAAACTCTCCATGTATCTCTACCTTTGTATATTCCTTTTCAGCATTAAACAGAGCGACGGTGACATAAGTTAGCAGAGTTGACGCCGCCTCAGCACTGGCTATACTGGAGTTCTGGAGAAGTTGGGATGTGGAATAGTCATCTAGACTGGGTATCTGGGGGAAAAAAAGAAAAAATAATAGTAATCTATAAAATTTATTTTAAAACTTGAAGTCAAAAATTTGCTAAAAAATCATTGATTTTACAGTTCTTGCCAACAGGGACCTATACTTTAAACCAACTTTTCTTCATGAGGACTTTATTTCACAATTTACCAGGGATTAACTATTTCAAGATGATTAATTTTTGTGATCAAGCCTTTTTCGGATCTGTTAATAGAAAGAGAGACATTACGGACCGTTTGGCGATAAGAAATATATGTGATGATGAGGCTACTGTAGATCACTAAATTTTCGCGACACCTTATTTTCGCGAGATAGTCATTGACTCTTTATAAGCGAGACATAATTTTCACGAATTGTTGTTTTTCCTCTATATAATCGTAAGGAATACTATTTAACGCGAGAATGAAATTTTCGCGAGCTCATTGTCTCGCGTAATTACTCGAAAATAAAGTTCTCGCGAATAAAACGTGATTTACAGTATTGTGAACCTCGCGATAATTTCTCATACACGAATTAAACTTGGTTTACAGTATATCCTATTGACAACATTTATGTAGTCTTTGGAGACCAAGGAAAAGCCTTGGTGTCTTCAGGGGGATCAAGACCTATAAAGAGGGAGGAATGTGGTCCCATTCTGGTCTGGAGCATTTTTCTCCTATCTGTTTTACTACAAGTTCCTGATGCAAATTGTGGTTTTGATTGATTGTACGCTGTTTAATCTCCCTCTCGATAATTTTTTACCACTTGCTGGTGGAGAGATGCAAATTTTTGTCTTATACTCGGCACTCAGGTAAAATGAGCAGTGAGGGGTCTTTTATACCTGCCAGCATTGATCTACTATGATACTGGACCTCGGTTTATACAGTCTTCTTCTTCTGCTTTAAGTGCATTCCTCAGGATTCGAGTATACTCGCACTATGGTTTAAAAGTTGCAATCGTGACACACAGGGCACTGTATTTACAATTAAAAACAAGGTATTTACAGGAACTGTACGGTTGCCAGGCTCTGCTTGAAGGCTTCAAGCGAGTTTACCTGGGACACTGCAGCTGGGAGCGTGTTCCAAAGCCTGATGCTGCTTGGAAAGAAGGAATACTGATAGGGTTATAATCTGGCATGTGGGATGAGGAACTTTGTTGTATGGCCTCGGGTGCGACTGCCAGTGGGTATCAGGTACTCTACCGGTGGGATGTCAACAAGACAGTGATGAATCCTGCAGAGCATGATGACCTTTGCTCTTGTTCTGCGGAGTTTCAGGGTGTCCCGAGAAAGAGCGTTCAGCATCGTTGATACGCTACTTGTGCGATGGTATATTCCAGTCACAAATCTAGCAGCACGTCTTTGTACCATCTCCACCGCATTGACGTTACGAGCATTGTGGGGATCCCAGACTGTAGATGCGTACTCTAGAGAAGGGCGGACATAGGTCTTATAAGCCTGCTCCTTAGTCTCCTTGTTACACATATCGATGTTTCGTCTGAGAAAGGCTAAGGTTTGATTTGCCTTCTTGGTAACACTGTCCACGTGGGTGTTCCAAGACAGTTTCCTATTGATGGTAACTCCTAGGTACTTAGCGTTGTTAACATGCTGTAGGGTGTGGCCTTGGATAGAGTAGCCATATTGGACTGGATTGCGCCTATTGGAGATGGTAATGACCTCACACTTCTCTGGATGGAACTGCATGAGCCATCTCCTTTCCCACTCTTGGAGTTTCTGTAAGTCCTTCTGTAGGGCTTTACAGTCATTGATGGACTTAATCCTCCGGTAGACCAGGCAGTCGTCTACGAACAAGCAGGATTGTGACTGGATACAGGCTGGCATGTCGTTGATGTACACCAGGAAGAGTAAGGGGCCAAAGACTGTTCCCTGGGGTACTCCTGATACTTCCTGTGTGCGATCCGACAGGAAGTCCTAAATCCAGTTCAACAATTTACCTCGTACTCCAGCATGGTGTAGTTTCTGGAGGAGGCGCTTGTGTGGAACTTTATCAAACGCCTTAGAGAAATCCAGGAGGATGGCATCGGTTTGCTCTCCCATGTCTCATCCAAAGGACCAGTCTCCACATCCCACTGTGGGATTCGAACCCAAGGATCAACTCGATCTTTAAAAATACTTCGTGACTCTAGAACAGACAGACAGACACTCTTACCACTGCGCCATTCGTGTGCGAGTGTGATACAGTACATATGAAAAATACATCAGAACAGATGGGAATGAGTTTCCATACTATTGGCTTCACTTAAAATCATAGTGAACAAAATATACAAGCTACATGTGATAACAACCGAGAAAATTCGGTTTTCCTCTGCTTACCTCTAGTGTTGTGGCGGCTCTTGACCCCATAAAGAATGCAAGTTGTGATCCTGTCAGAATACGAAGGAATCTCCGGAAACCTGGATTTCCTGGTAATTGTTTCAGTCTTAAGGCTTGTCGGATACAGGACCGAAGTGTTCTCATTTTGTTCCAGAGCATGTGATGTGGTACCCAACTCCGCAAACGTCTTACGAAATCGTTTGTTTATGTTGTGCGATAGTTTTATTCAGCGTATTGATGTGTGTCATTGTATTGTTTTATAACAGGTTTTACACCCTGTAAGTAAAGAAAGAGAGGATAAGGCAATTTTATTAGAAAGCTTTTAAGGTTTTTTGCTAAAAATATGGAAGCTGAAAGGTGTTAATGAAAAAAAATATGGAGGCACATTAAGGTTTTGCAAAGTTTTTTTCCGATTTGAACATATTTCATTTAGGGCGAATTTGTTGCACGTAAACTGGTTCAGGTTTTGGTTTAAGGTTTAAAACTAGATTTTCAAACTGGTTTAAATTTCAATCCGGTTTACCTCGGTAAAACAAATGAACAGTTTATACAAGATGGCGTCAAAAGATGCAGAACAACATAAATGTATTAACTAAACTACACATCCAAATAAATTTGTTAAAATCTTTTTCTTGATATTAGAATCCAAGAAATTATAACGTATTTATATTCTTTGATTATCTTACTTATAGTTAAAATGCAGTACTTATATTTTTAATGCCTAAAAGATTAATCAAAATAGATCATTTCCACATTTAAACACATGGAAAGATATAAACACTCGGGTATAAATAATTACGCTTTAGATTTTCAATATTTAAGCTTTCTTTACAGTATGTTCTACAATTTACCAAACATGTTGAAGTTTGTCCAAATGATTCAAGGCTTATATTTGAAAAGGAAAATATAACATATTCTGTTCATTATTATTGAACAAACACCATTATTTTCAATATGCAGCATTTATCTATTCTCTGAAGCCTTATATTTAGTACATCAAATATCAGAATGTGGCATTTTGGTCAAAAGAGTTGTTTGTCCCCGAAAATACTATTATTTATAACTTTTTTTCTTTATTAGAATAGTCACCATCTTTCATCATCGCCATATTGGAATACTTCCCGCTCTTTCGTAAACCGAATAAACCACCTTCGGAGGTGGTTTGGTTGGTTTAACGAACTAGTTTCAGTTACAGCCAAAACAAATGAAAAACCGGTTCTGGGTTTAAACTAGATTAAAACCAGTTTGTGGAACAAATGAACGGTTTACAAAACTGGATCAAAACTTAAACCAGTTTTTGAGAAACAAATTCGCCTTTAGTTATTATGTTCGTGCAAATTTTCTGGGGTTAGATAACTGGACAAACAAGTTGATGTTTCAACAGTATAGATTTACAATATTTTTTTTAACAATGACGTTAAGGGTTAGATTGAATATTTTGACTGATTAAACTATTTTGTAATTTTTGGCCATTTCCCCATACTGATATTACGGATTTATGACAAAGAGCACGTACACTGTGAGTGTGACCGGTCGGCATGGGGCGCCCATTTCTGTATGGCACCTGATCCCACTCTGGCGTGTTTAAAGGCCCGCGTTTGAATTGCTCAAAACGTGTGCTGTTTATCGGGAAAAAATCTTTCAATGTAGTTTGTTTAGGCTGTGTACTTTTAAATTACACAATAGAAGATGATCATTGATTTTGGTTAAATAAGTATACATAATAAGCCCCCTTAGTGCGATTCTTACTATACAGAAACCATCATGTCTCAATCATAAGCATGGTTATCGCGCACCTTGCAGGAATTTTCTTAAAATTAGTTTTGAGAGAGTAGGATGAGAGAATTGATAAAAAATCAGCGTATAGAAAAAAAATGAATGAACATTTTTATTTACTATCTTGTGGCAACATCTTCAATCACCAGAAGAAAGCAGCATTGCATGTGTTGATACATGTATAAATTAAACTTTGTTGCTTACATACGTTATCCAATATGCGTTTTTTTCCCTACGAATTAAACATACTCTAAGTTTTTTTTTCGTTTTTTTTTTGGTCTTTACTTTCCTACGCGATGATCATAATTGTCAACAGATTTCTATTCTGAACTCTGAAGTTAAAATTCTATATAAAATATATACCAGCCAGAGTTGAATTTCAAAAACAATATAGAATTGAACCGGAAATAACCACTGCCGATAAACAAAGTGATAAAAATTCAGCATGTAACCAAATTTTCTGCATCAGGGAATACAATCGATGCGGGTAAACCAATTTACAGACAAATATGCCAGTGTAAATTAATAAGCAATTCACTCAAACTTTCCCGACTCAGAATAAAAAGAAAGCGCATTCAATCATGAATTGTTTTACCTCTAGAATCGAATTTCGAGGCACAATGTTATCACTTTTCTGAAAACAGAAAATTTTGGAATCTTAGTAAATTATAAGCAGGATGAAGTCGTAACCAGTCGAACACTTTTGGTGCTTAATTTATAGTAGATCTCTCATCGAGATAAATTTGAAGAATAGTCTATAAACTGCAGTAAAATCAAGATGACATAAATTATCTGTATGCATCATCTTTCAACTAACAATGGCTTTTTTTCTGGTTAATTCCAATTAAATCATTAAATACACTGTACACAATACAGTTCATTTAAATAATAAATTCTTTCTTTGGTTGTACGGGAATTAACGTTGCAGCTGTTGCATATACGTAACCCGCGTAATCGCGTCATATAGATTTTTTCTCTATACAATAGCTGCGATGTTAATTCCCGTACTAACAAACAAAGAAATTTTATTGTTTATATCTATAAATCTATATGAAAAAAAAACCATTCAAAGAAAATTTAAATACAGTATGTTAAATATTGTATTATAGATGAATATCTCATTTTATGCATAACTGATGGAACAGCCATTGTTAAGAAATCTATGCACGTGGCTTGCTTAGTGTCGTTTATGCACTGATTAATGTCAATGGTCATTATGAGAAATAATGGAAATATATTCAGTGGATGTCAATATCTATCGGTAAATACGAACATGTTACAGTGTTGCACCACAAATGCAATCAAGGGTACTATATTATTGTTATCGATATTTCTCTATATTAACAATAAAATGTCTTTCAAAGAAAACAACTAAACAATACATATATGCAACAAGAATTTAAAAAAAAATAGTTGAAACAAAATTAATAGTTACGTAGACGAGTGAGAATTTACCTGGAGCACTGTCGGGAATCCATTTTCAGTGTGATTTACTTGGTGAGCAATTGAGATAAATCATGTCTCAAATAATTTTTAATGATTATAAAAATGTTACAGAACTCAAGTATATTTTTAGTCCAGACAATACAAAAATAATCTCCATACAGTAGAAACTTATTGTTATAGAGTTGTAATTCCAAGGTTCTCAGTATTCCTAGAAATTGTCAGTCTTATAGGAAAACTAATGAAGATCTCAGTACAGCTGCTCGTTATTATCATTCTCACATCCAATTAAGGAACAACAACCTCAGGGGACAAAACAATGACTGGTTGACAACAAAATTGAAAAGTTTTGTGTTCGAGTCTCAGAAGTGATAGGGGATGTACAGTATTCTGTTGACGTATAGGTCCTGGCCGTCTTATGTCGGAGGGAGTAGGTTTTGAGTTCGAGTCTAAGAAGTGACAGGGAATGTACAGGATTTTTTTGACGTAGGTCCTGGCCGTCTTGTGTCGGAGGGAGTAGGTTTTGAGTTCGAGTCTAAGAAGTGACAGGGGGAGTACAGTATTCTGTTGACGTATAGGTCCTGGCCGTCTTATGTCGGAGGGAGTAGGTTTTGAGTTCGAGTCTAAGAAGTGACAGAGGATGTACAGTATTCTGTTGACGTATAGGTCCTGGCCGTCTT
>PRKT01000037.1:530489-545355 GCA_003671525.1 Saccostrea glomerata | reverse complement strand
ACATTATAATGTACCCCCCCCCCCCAAGTATTCATATAGAACGAGAAAAAAAATTCATTACCTTCATTAATGTTTTATAAGTTAGGCATAACTTGTTTACTTTGATAAATGCCCCAACTCAAAAAAAATCTCTCAAAAAGAAAAAAAAAACAACAAACAAATATTGGGCTGGGGATTTCCAAATTTATATTTTAACTGGTACCCCTCAATACCAGACACACTCTAACCTAGAGGGATCACTAGGTAATTGTACATGTACATGATGGACTTAACTGTAGACAATGGCAAAGCGGGGCATTATATGTGTCTATCACATGCTAACTGTCAATAACTTCTGGGTCTGGATGAGAATTGACAAGTTCAAACTATCTGATACACCATACACTCATGTACATCATATATTCTATGTTCCATCTAAATGTATTTTCTTTGAAGACTGATTCAAGGAATATTAATAAATTTATTTTTTAAAGCAAGTTTTCTAACAAATAAGATTCCCCAAACCATATTGTATATATATATTGGGACCCTAATACTCTCATTAGTCAACATTAATTACTCGGCGTGTGAGGATAATTCAACTCTCCAGCACTCAGGGCCTTGTAACAACAGGTTCTCCTCCATATTTACACACACTCCATAAACTGTCATAATGCCTTATTCTGGCAGGGTTTTCACTCATTTTTAATTTTTTTTAACATCTAAATTTAAGCACAGATTAATAAGATAAATATGCTATTACTAGCTCAATAATGTACACACACATATAAGTTTTTCAGGTAGATAAAGAAAGAGTCTGCAGTAAACAAGAACTAAGATTGTCAACAACAACAAAAAAAACTCCAGATATTGATACAATATTGGCACTCAGTCTCAAAATACAAAACGCCACAGTCTAATTCAAAATATCATAAAATGACATACAACACTTATTTTTCCTGATCTACATAGGACATTATTTTCAAAAAAATGGGTAAAATACATAAACATACAACAAGTGAACTCTGGAAAACACAAAGACAAACATTCACAACCACACATACCCACACACAGACAAACACACAGACAATACATCAGCTGTCAAATCACAAAATTAAGGGGGAGATAACAACCAAAGTCTGGAATACAATATCCCCTAACTGCATGCTACATCTTTACTTTTGTTTAACTAATAAATCACACACACTTTTGTAGTAAGATAAAACAGTTAACACTATGATTTGCATATAAATTCACAAAGCACTAAATGGAGACTAACAATCAAATCAGTACATTTTTCCCCCTCATTGCATTGTTTAAAATATTTTAACTTAATAATTGCGGCTTCAGCAACTCAACACTCCAATCAGTTTCATAGTTTGTGTTCAATTATGGCTTTGGTTACATCCCTCTAACTTCCATTTTAAGTCACTTTTAAGTATCTGTTAATTGTAATTGTATTCTATGAGGTAGTCAGGATAGGCCTGACTGCTGTCGAAGATGACAAATACTTTAGGATTATGAATATTGTCTACGCAGGAGTCGTAACATTTCCCGTACGGATCGTTGACGGGGTCTAACGGCGGAGGCTTCCTGTACGTACTGCTTCCCCCGGTAAACCTCCCCACCAGAACCTTCGCCATGAACATTTTATGTAGAGTCTTCTCCTCTCCCTCCTCGGGTGGCTGGTAAACACTCTGAGACCGGAGCTTCTTTTGCAGTGCCTGAAGTCTCTGGAACTGACCCCCAGTACGAAAGTTTATCTGATCCAGTATCCCAAACACAGAGGAAGCATCCTGTGGAGGTGGGCCAGGATTCAGTAATTGGGAGGGACCAGGATTCAGTGATTGGGAGGGACCTAGATTTAGTGACTGGGAGGGACCTAGATTTAGTGACTGGGAGGAGTTAGGATTTAGTGACTGCGAAGGGCCAGGATTTGAAAGTTGTGAGGGGCCCAGATTCAGCGACTGACAGGAACCCAGACTTAGTGACTGGGAAGGGCCAGGATTGAGTGGCTGGGTGGGGCCAGGATTGAGTGGCTGGGTAGGGCCAGAATTGAGTGGCTGTGACGGGTCATGATTTGAAGGCTGAGAGGAAGCTAGATTCACTAGAGAGCTCTGTATCATTGTGTTGGGTGGATTCTGTACAGAAGAGGAAGAAGTTCCATCAGAAGGTGATATCGTCTGGTCCTGTAAAGAGCTGTTTGAACACATCTGATTGGCTATATTCTGTGTGGCATTAAGAGATGAATTCTGATTGGTCATAACATTCTGAGCACCAAAGGATAAGTTCTGATCATTCAGAGAAGTGAATAGTGTGGCAGGCGGGTATACAGAAGAACTCTGAAACCGTATTGTGGTTTGAATGTTACTGCTAGAAGGACTTGGATTGGACGTGGCATCCCGACTTGTCGAAGATGATGAACTAAGTACTCGATGTCTGCCAAAGCCCCAGTTTCTCTGGGACTGGACTCCATTTTGTCCAAGACCTGAAGAACTGCTGGAGGCTGAATCACCAGCCCCTGACCCCGAGTTGTACTGCAAGACGAACGTCCTAGATGATCCAGGGAAGTTACTAGAGGTGGAGTTACTGTCGTCGTTCCCATTACTGGAGGCTGAGGCGGGATTGGACAGAGCTGTAGAGGTGTACACACGACGAGGCGAGAAAATGGAGGAGGAAACCACAACCTGAGACGGATCGAAGGTTAACGGACCCATGCGGACCGGGTTGGTGAAGTGCTGGAATGGAAGCATGCTCCTCTGGTATAGGGCCCGCTTTAAGTTCGGCCGGCGGCGATCGCCTTTCTCCGTGTACTGATGTGAGTAGGAAGAGTGGGTGGCAAAATAAGATCCTACAACAAAACATGTCACAGATGTACACAAAGGACTTAACCACACTTTATCATACATCAAAATTTCTTTTGATCAGAGAAGGTCATTTTAGCTTCAAGTCAATCAAAAAGGTTTTGGGAAACCAATTGTCACTTATTTCAACTCTTAAAATCCTTATGTGAAAGAAATAATGAAGAAGAGCTGAATCATCCTGACAAATAAATGAAAATGTTTTAAGTATTTTTAGTATAAAATAACAAAGGGAGATTACCAAAGCCATACACCGTCCCATTCTTGCCACACATCCTCCAATCAAATCCCTTCTTACAGATAGCACTAAGGACGGTAGCGTCAGTGCCGTGAAACAGGTGCTTCTCTGCCACCGCCAGTCCGTCGTTCTCGTGAATCATCTCCGTCCTCTTTCTGTTGGTAAAAAAAATTTGTTGTCAGGATCGAGATGTTATCTTATTATGTACAAACATTGGATATCAAGTATCAACCTTTGGTAAAACTTTTACCATTAGGCCAAAATAAAATTATAGTTTGTTTGGAATTGCCGCCAGCCTCATTGAAATACCCCCCCTCAAAAAATGTTATTGGCAAAATATTGCAAATATTTTTTTTATTATTTTATCGTCTTACATTACTTATTACAAATTAGTTCGTTCGTCGAAATAGCTCTTTAAAGTGGGTTTGAGCTCACATCAATTTAACAACAATGGTCAATAAAACGCTTTCTTCATAATATTTATGATATAGCGGTTATAGGTGTCGATTTGAAAAAATGAAAGCCACCAAAATGTCAGTCCAAGTTGGGTCAACATTCAAGCGTTGAAGATCAGAACATTCATGCATCTCCATAGAAATAAAAGGTGGATAAAACCTAAATGGAATGATACACTGATACCTGGAAAGAGCTATTGTAATAGATTGCACATTGAACTTAAGGGTCATAAACCCTTTGCTCACTTATATAAAATGTTGCTTGAACCTTAATGATTTCCAGAAGAAATGTATTTGTTAAGTAAAATACAAACAATTATAGCATAGCTTGCGGGGCAAAATTTGACATAAAAGACACTCGAACTTCGCAAATCTATAAAGGAATAATTGACATTTATGCCACTAAGAGTTATCTATCTAATCAAAGTACAGTCCCTGAAACGTTCTACTTTCCCATTTTTCAGTTCGCTCACCGTTCGTTCAGCGTTCGTTCAGTGTGCGTTCACCGTTCGCTCTTCGTTCAAAGTTTTGCGTTCACCGTTCACCGTGCGCTCGCGTTCACCGATCGCTCTTCGTTCCGTTTACTTTGCGTTCACCTTGTGTTCACCATTCACTTATCGTTCAGTCTTCATTGTCATTCGGAACTCCGAAGTGAAAGGACTTATCTTTTTGATGGTAAGGATTTACACGTTCATTAATTAAATAAATTAGATATCGTGTTTGAAAATAATTATTTCATTGCAAAAATTATCTATGATATATTTCTATTATTATAATTCAGTTGTTACCTTATTCATCGAATTTCCCTAGAAAATAATACATATAAATACCGACATGTACGTAGAACGATGCTAAAATATTAAATTTAAAAAAGGGCAGTGTACAAATGCTTCACGCACGGCAATTTATTGCAATGTTAAAGATGACAAATCATTAATGAATGTATAATAATTAATCCAAGTCTTTTACAAGACAAGAATACACAAAAAAAATTATTTGTACAGTAACATGTATTTTAAACTACATGTAGGCCTGAGAATTATGAACAGCACTGCAAATATTCACTTAATTAAATATCTTTTGAGCTAATTAAATTAAAAGCTTGATTTTAGATTTTATAAAAGACCAACTGTTTAAAATAGTCTATTATTAGAGAAGGAAAATTCCTTCCTTCACCCTACCTAAATATATGTTTGCCATTCAGTATAATTAAGACCCCCCCCTCCCCCTGGTGCCTTTTCTCCCAAAATAAAATTCTTAGTGAGTATTTTTAGTATTTAACTAATACATACTTAATGTGTATTGTACCACAATAAAATCAGTCTTAAAACTATCATCAAACAGTCATTAAACAATAGTATATTAGAATACACTTGTGCTGACAGTAGTATTTTAAATTGGCAGGGAATATGTTTCAAACTCAACTTAAAACTTAATCCTCCTAATTATATGTTCCCATTATTTATTTTTTTTCTGCAGGAATGCAAAAATCATGCAGATCTAGAAATGAGAAGGAAAAATATTAAAACTTCTTGGAAATACTAAGTGACTGCCTTCGGAATGTTCGGTGAAACGTGATTTCCACGCCTCCACCTGTGTCGAATAAACTTTGATTGACAGGACAAACACGTGGACCGTGTGAACTTGATGTCAGAAATAAAAGCCAATGAATACTGTCAAATGGATTTGTTAATCTAAAATAAAATGATTACTTTTACTGCTTGGAATATTTAGGAAAAATAATAAGAGTTTTTATTTAATACAACAGATATCTGAAAATTGAGGGGGTATCTCTCTCTCTCTCTTACATTTCTCTGTTCAATAAAATCTATGACAGCTCATTACTTATTTAGTTTTGAAATTTTAATCTATTACATGTAATTTGAATGCCTCTTAATTTCCATCACCATGCCGAGTATAATCACGGCCGGGAAATGTTTACATGTACATATACATGTAGAAGTTAGGTAAAATAATCATCATAAAAGAATACAAAAGACACATAATTAAGAATATTTTGCATTAGAATTTAAAAAAGCAGGGGGTTTTACATGTATGCAATACGTCAACAGACAATTGTGAATGAAAAAAAAATCCGTTATTTTACTCAGAGTCTTGGCACGGAAATACATGTATGGTTGATTCAACCACGTACAATGTAATTAATTCATTCTATAAGTAGTAGTTTTATCTTCTAAAGTCCACATTATTTATTAGAGAAAAGATAAGCATATTTACTATATATATATATAAATAGATTAATTTTATATTTAAACTACATGCGTTCGGAAACAAATACACATGTTTTACGGCAATTAAAATTGTGTTATAAAACTATCGATCTAAATCATAGGTGCATATATACAGACGTACAGAAAAAATGTTTTTATTATTTATTTATTTTTTTAATTTATTTATCTACTGTATATTTTAATTAAAGCACCTGAAATTAAAATTATAAAATAATTTCAATAAAAGGAAAAGATCAGAGGCATTCCGAAATAATTGTTCATCTTGCGTTCACTGTTCGTTCACCGTTCACTTTGCGCTCGCAAATACTAAAGGGAAAATGTTGTCTGTCAGTATGACAAGTCTTTGAAATGTAATTAAAAACTGATTCATGGCAAACACTCTAGAACATACCAAGCACCCCCTCCTGCTTTTTCACTAAACATCCGAACTATTCATAAGGAATTTTGTGTGGTTCCCACTGTTTGTAAGAGTTGTCTTAAAAAAGGGCTAAATTTCAAGGAGAAATGCTATGAAACAGACTGATAAAAAGATTTTTAAAATAATCTAGAAGTTTGACCCTGAAATTGACTTTCAATAAATTAACAGATCTAACACCTAAATCAAATTAATATATGAGTACCGTTCTGTGTATTAATTTTTTCAAAATCAGACAAAAATAATATTAATGAAATAAAAGAAAGAGGAAAATTAATGAAATTACCACTGTTCAGATTTTATTTTTTATCATTCAGCTTCAATTCGTAAAAAAAAAAAAAAAATACCTCCCATCCTCCTGGGTCTGAAAACTACCAGGCGGCAATTCCAAACAAACAATTTTTTAAGGATGGCCTTAATAATGGTAAAAATTAAAAGTGGATACAATATCCAGACTTATTATTTGAAACATGGAGAAACAATTCGGCATTGATTTCTTTTCATGGATCATTTGAAATGAAGATAAATATTTAGGTCTTACATTCTGGTTCATTTTTCAGAGTATTGGACTAAGCAAGATCAACTACATATCCTATACTATTGTGGTGCTACTCAGGACTCAATATGAATAGTTTACAGATCATTGTGTACAAGTTTTCTTTGGAATATGATATGTATATGCTCTATATGTCTGTGGTGGGGTGGATATTAGAGTATAATGCTATATATGTTTGAGTTGGTTTTCAAAACACAATGTAGGTATTCTTAATGCTCTATCACTTTACAGTAAACATTGTATTTGTGGTGCTTTTCAAAACACTCTAGTATACTTGTGGAACATTGTTTGCATTCTACATGTACATATGACATATTTGAATATATGTCTACAGTACATGTTGTTTAATAACTGTGCGAGTTAACAGTACAGATGTTTATTCTATTTTTTACTCACACAGAGAAGTATTTCCACAGAATTGGATTCTGAATGCGGCTGATCTTGACAATGTCTGCCTGAGGAAACTGCAGTGTCTCGTAAAACTTGGAGCAGACTTCTATGTATTCCGGAGAGTCTGGCACTAGGTCCACCATTACATGACCCTGTCAACATATAAAAACACAAAATGCATGAACAAGCAAGACTACAAAAATCATTTATAGGTGGCGACATCTTTTATGCATGGATTTGTTAGAGGGCACCTAATTCTAAAACAAGAGATGTTTGTAAAACACTTATGCCCCCCCCCCTTAAATTAGACTTTTTCTTAGTCTACAGGGGCATAACTCTGTCAAAAATGGCAGGATCATACCCAAAACAGAACTTGACCTAGATATTCATCTGATTAATCTGTATACTAAATTTCATTTCAGTATGTGCAACCTCTGCAAAGGAAATGAACGGAAACTGCAAATAATTGGAATTTTTCTAAGTCCAAGAGGCATGACTCTGTCAAAAATGGTGCGAACCTACCCAAAACAGAACTTGACCTAGATATTCATCTGACAAATCTGTATAATAAATTTTATATCAGTTTGTTCAACCTCTGCAAAGAAAATAAACGGAAACTGCAAATAATTGGAATTTTTCTAAGTCCAAGGGGCATAACTCTCTGTCAAAAATGGTGCGATCGTACCTAAAATGAGCGGAAACTGCAAATAATTGGAATTCTTTAAGTCCAAGGGTCATAACTCTGTCAAAAATGGCGCAATCGTATCCAAAACAGAACTTGACCTAGATATTCATCTGATATACCTGTATACTATAAATCACTTTTTATTCGCGAGAACTTAATTTTCGCGTAATTACGCGAGACAATGTGCTCGCGAAAAATTAGTTCTCGCGTACAATAGTATTCCATAAGATTATATACAGCAATAACCACAATTCGTGAAAATTTTGTCTCGCTCATCAAGTGTCAATGACTATCTCGCGAAAATAAGGTGTCGTGAAAATTTTGTGATCTACAGTACCTAATTTCATTTTAGTATGTGCAACGGTTGTGAAGAAAATGAATGAAAACTAAATGGACCGATAGACCGACCGACCGACCGACAGACAGCAGCAAAGCAATATGCCCTCCCTTCTTTGAAGGGGGGCATAAAAATCAATCTTAACAATCAGGTCATCCAATCTTATACTAAGTAACTGGTTGATTATGATAAATATTTTTATTTGTTTTGAACTCATTTTTTAACAATATGTCAAGGGATTTGAAAAGAACTTGTCAACAGCTAATAGATATTGAACAATAATTATGATGCTAAAACATACGTCTTTGCGACCATAAAACTTAGATGGGAGCTCATTTTTTAGCTCAACCTCACTTTAACAGAAGGAATAGTGGAAAAGTGAGACTGAGATTAAAAGTGAGCATGCTAAGTTTATGGCCCCAGAGCCTGACTTTGTTTTTATTAACCTGTCGTAGATCCATGTACTCCCAGTGGGCGGGCCAGTCCTCAGGGTTCCTGGGTCGTTCCTCCTCTCCCTCTTTGACCTCTGACCTCTCCTCCCACTGACTGTTGCTGCCCTCTGGGTCTTCCTCCTCTGTCTCGTCCGACGTTTTCTTGGCCATCATGTTAGCGATGTATTCGATGTAGTCATCGTCCAGTTTGGTCTCCAGAATCTCCACAACCATGCTAGGTAGAGATTGCTTTAACTCACCTACAAATTAAATGGTATTTGAACAGAACATCTTCTGGTGGTATGTTCAATTATTTTCAATACCTTGTATATGTTTTGTCAGGTCTGCAAGGCATCACAAAAATTCATAATATTGTTAAAGCATAGGACTGTAGTCAGTACTTACTCATAGGACAGTAGTCAGTACTTACTCATAGGATAGTAGTCAGTACTTACTCATAGGACAGTAGTTAGTACTTACTCATAGGATAGTAGTCAGTACTTACTCATAGGACAGTAGTCAGTACTTACTCATAGGATAGTAGTCAGTACTTACTCATAGGACAGTAGTCAGTACTTACTCATAGGATAGTAGTTAGTACTTACTCATAGGATAGTAGCTGTCACAACCTCCAAGTACACACAAAAGTGACTTCTGAAAAGAAAATTGTTTTTATTAAATAGTTTATGCGATATCCTATGGCCACATTTGTTTAACAAGATTCATTGTAGTTGTACATTAGCAAATCAACTTCAACCTTCAGTGGATTTGAAATACAAAATTTTCAACAGAAAAGATTGATTAACAGACTGAGATATCTTACCTTGGTTTTGCCTGTGAGGACTAGTTTGACCTGTTCCTCTAAACAAAAGGCACAGGTAGGGTGCCCCTGTATACAGCGAGAGATTCTGAACCCAAGGAGGGAGATATTACAGCTGGTACACTTCTCAGACCCCCAGCTGCTGCAGGAAGGCTGAGGTGACACAGGGCGGGCCACAGGACTGAACCCAGGGTCACTCGTCTGACGAAAACAGCTCTGTTTCTTGGGGGGCAGGTGCTTGGTGAATGTTTCGGAGGAAACACTGTACGACCTTCCATGGACAGCACTGCATGGGGCTGCCACAGACATGGGTGAACTCTTGGTATCACAACTGCTGGTATGTTGGTAAGTACTAGTACTTGACTCTGACAGGAAGTCCAGATCTAGTGATTTCCATGCCTCACTGTTGAACAGCTCTTCCTCCTTTTTTATTTTCTTTAGTGTGCAGACGTCATCAGTGGATGAAGAAGCACGTTTGCTGGAGTGTTTTCTAATGTTATCAGAGAAAGACACCGGGATATCAACAACACTGGTGTTAGGGGGAATGACAGCAGGCAGGTGCCCAGTGACCGTTAGATCTGCAGAGGGGAGACCTGAATTGGACAGATCCGCAGAGGGGAGACCTGGACCAGACAGGAGGGCGCCGTCAAACAGATCCACTTTCTTAGGATACGTGTCAATGTGATCATCCAGGATTTTAGGGTCAGAATTATCACAGTTAGGTTGTGCACAGTCATTTTCCGATTTGGGCAGTATTTTAACATTAGGGGGGAACGACTCTTTAAGGAAGTCTGATAGTGTACTAGCCGTCTGCTCCGCTAGGAAGGAACTGCTGGAGTCCAGATCTAGGTCCGAGTCGTCGCCGGAACACTTTTTGGAGGACAGATCTAGCGGAGTAGTGACTGTGGGGAGACCATCGTCGTTCGTACACTCGTCCAGTGACAAGTCAACTGGAACTTCCGGCCGCAGGCCCTCACAGGACTGACCAGTCTTAACTTGTTCCAATCCACTGGTTCCCATCCCTAATCTTGGCACTGGCTTGACTGTTGTTTCTGCGACAATGATCACGTCCAGGTCTTCGTTCTTTTCTTCCCTAAGAATTTCCACGTCACTGTCGCTCTCATCTGCAAAACACAATAATACAAGTATATAAGCTACTGCTAAATAGTGTACAAAAACAGTTTTACAATAACATACATGTAGAGCCTGTATATATAAATTCATATTTTTGCTTATTTTTTTTTTATGGACTTTATTCATAGGTACATGTATCCTGATAAAGGTTTGTTAATGTTATGTGAACTTTTGAGGATATCATTTTATAACGCTATTATCACAGTAGTGGAATTAAGTGATGCTAAGTGGTTCAGCACCTGTCACAAGGAAAATGCCTTGATTCACAGAATATATCTAGCTACACACTCATCCTAACTCAGAAACCAATGACAGTCAATGAGACAATTCAAATATAATCCACTGTAAATCCCACTGTCCTATACCCATGGGCATCCTCATTAGAAACCCAGGCAAACATTTTGACCTTAACCTCCATGCCATTGAATCCAATGAATGTTCATTCATAGTAAAACTGTCTTTGATAATAGCTCAGTGTATGTTATAGATACATGTATGAATATTGACAATAAAAATATTTGTCCACCTTCAAAAGAAAAGGAATTAGGCTGATATTTTCTCAGAATTGAGGGATTGTTAACTAAATTCAACACTTAATTGACCTAGTATTGAGTCTGAATCCTTTATCAATGATCTTGTACAAGCTGTATATAAAATGTCATAAAACAGAATAAACATGTCAGATCACCATTGATCATTGTAACATAATTCTTTATATAAATATCCTTCTGATTGATTCAATTTAAATTGACAACATCTGTTTTTGATATCAGCAAACTTTTTTCCTTGTAACAGACACTTTGCCTGCATAGGTTCATGGTACAGTGAGTATTCAATTCCTTCCCTTGTTTTTCCTGTAACAGCGAGGAAGACTGCAATACGTAAAACAAACTCTGACACATCTCATAAGATGCCTCATCTTAGGTTAACATATATTTATATCCCCAAGTCATCTCGTCTTGTATTTGTCCCTCCTCTTAGGTTAATATATATTCATATCCCCCAGTCATCTTGACCTGTATTTGTCCTTCATCTTTGGTTATATATATATTTATATCCCCTTGTCATCTTGTCCTGTATTTGATATCTGTGTCTTGTCCAGTATAACTTTGGTATTTCACACACTGATATATCTCAAATACCACAGAAATGCAGAAGTGATTTGGAGGTCCAAACCATTACAGTAGCTTATGGGGAATGAATTGACCAACTAGACAATGATTTTGTTACATATACATCATGGATTCTGTATGTTATTTGATCTTTAAAAATTGGCAACACAACACATGTACAAAGTAAAATTTAGCTAATAGATGTTCTTCGTCATAAAATGTGTCTAAAATGAATAAACTTGCTAGATATTAGACAACACTCCAGATTAAACATTATTTTTAACAACTGAATTTCCTTGAAAAAATCTAAGTTTCTTGATCCTATAGATACCGTCCCGTCATGTGTTTTCGTGGTATATACGTTTTCGTGGTATTGTTTATTTTCAGGAATAATCCCACAATGCAAGATTGGAATGACGTCATATTTGCTATTAATAAAGGGGAACCCTGTGCGTGTTTTATGACCAAATTTTAAACCTTTTTTGCCTTTGCCAAAATAAAATACAGCGAATGAGTTATGCATAGTTCGCAAATTTGGCGATTTACGTAATATACGCTTATTCGTCGTGTTTTGAACTCGAATATCAAACTTACAAACTAATAGCCGGCGATCCTGCATATCATCGTCTGTTAACTATCCATACAGCTTCCGGTCATGTGACAATAATTTGGAATTTCCCACTTTTGATATTTTTTCTACGGTGATCTAGTAACGTCATTTTTTATATAATTTTCTAAGAAAATATCGGGGGTGTTAAAAAGTTATATGCTAAAAGAAATACTATGCAGTTGATAATTAATTGAATTAAACATTTAATTTCTTTATGGAATTTAAATTTTAAAACATGAAACATTAAAATAAAGCTTTACAAAATTATTTCTAGGCCACTCTTGAGAAAGAGAAAATGTTAACATTATTTAGCAATACAGCTTAGGCACGCCTAGATAACTGTGGTCTTAATTAACAACAAAAAAATTTCCAAGTCAAATAATGTAATCATTTTGTCAATTAACTAGTATTTTTGACACTGTAAAATTTTTAAGGATTTTGCCCGGCTAGATTTCCATAGTTTACTTGTTTTATAAATACCACGAAAACATATGAGGTCAGCAAAAAAATTGAAAGAGCAACTATGCAAGAATTCAATGATCTTCTGAACAAATAACAAATGGTATGTGAGTTAAAATCGTTTTAAAATAAGGAGAATTATTGTTTGTATATGTGATAAATAGCAAACATCTCAATTATCCAGTCTTGAAGCACTTTATTACAAATTAACCGTAATGCCACGAAAACTCATGATTCAAGGGTACTAGAAAAGATTTTGAATATAAATTTGGATTGATCATGTTTATGCAACTGAAGTTCCCAACTCTTTCCCTTACAAGTAATCCCAAACCTTGGTGTATATTGGTAAATTGAGACTTAATTAGAAAAAAAAATGTGTTCTCAACAGGCATGTGCTATCTAAGTGTAAGTTAAAAGTTTGTCAACAAATATTGAATTATCAGCAAAAACTGCCAAAGAACAGATGGACGGTCTGACATTACATGTACACACCAGAATGCACTTAGAACATTCTGAGGAGGAAAAATATCTTAAAAGTCCATCCCTTGATGCCAATCATGATATGATTTCAGTTTCAATCCAATGGCAGCATATATATTTTGTCATTATATTCCTCTTTCTCCTTTCACCCAATATACACTGATGTTAAAACTAAATAAAAGTAAATTAAAGTTCTATGCTCAAGATCTACATTCTGTTGTTTTCTTTCAGTTTTTTATTTTTTTGCTTTTGTATGCAATATTAATCAAAATGAAAATACAGACATGGATATTTGGATAATTCCAAACACCCCTTGTGAGTTGTGACCTTTCAATCACTATCAGTATAGGGTAGACTACTAGTCTATTATTTAATTGTTCACCTTGTTGTTGTTTTTTAACCTTATAATTATGTCTAGTTCATGTATTATTAATTATTACCGATCCCGAGAGTGTTAATACGATTGTTCTACTTTACAATACTGCTTATTCACATGCTCATTTTTCAACACTTATTTTAGGAATATCCTGTAATCTTATCAGGTGGAATAGATTACCGAGAATAAAAATGAAACTGAAAGACAAAGTGAAAGTACATGTAATGCCAGGGTTCCTATGAATAATTCAATACACAGTTATCATGGTGATAGGGGAGTAGATGTGTATAGCAGTGATTGTACTGCAAGGCACACATTAACATACAAATAAAATGCTATCACTTGTTTACTGTCCGATTAGGAGAGAAATTGTTCTAAGAACATTAAGCTAGCTCAATATAATGCTACTATTATGAAATCTTATATTTGTGTAAGTAAAGTTATAAATTTCTTCAACTATCATTTCCAACAGGTATATACATGTAGTACCAATTTAATAATTAAGTTTGATGTAGGTTATGAAAGTAAATGTCCCAAAAAGACATGCAATGTTTATATAACTTTCTGAACATTCAACCAATTCAATCCTAATTTTGCATGGCTATCACTAATAAACAAATATTTCTTAAAAGTGTGAATTACAGCAGTAGTTTATTCATCACCTCCACCCCCTTTTGGATATACATGCAAAGAAAATGGAAACTGCAAATAACTGGAATTTTTCTAAGTTTAATAAACTCTGTCAAAATTTGCTTAATTGTAACCAAAACAGAACTTGACCACTAGATATTCTAATGAAAAATTTGTAAACCAAATTTCTTTTCAGCAACAATCTCTGTGGAAAAAAAATTAATGGAAACTGTTGGTGGACTGACAGACAAACAGACTGACCAACTGACATCAGTAAAGCAATATACTCTCCCTTCATCAAAAGATGTCATAAAACATGTAAAAATAGAAGTTGACTACAGGGAACCAGTGATCGTTACATTCAGATGGCATATGTTAGAAAGTAACTGTTACTCATACAATACATGACATTATAAGTGAAAGTAACAGGTCTTTCAGATGAGACCTTTAAAACCAATTAACATGATTAAGGTCCCTTGATATATTTTCTCCTTTGCTGTTACATCATGTTATGCGTGGCATGAAAAGATCCCTCATACCTCAATGTCCCTGAGTGCTGAATAGAGGTCTAAAATTAAAATCCTTCACCACTATATATGGTTGAAAAGTTCTTGGAAGGGATGCGAAACAACAAACAATCAATCAC
>PRKT01000037.1:485821-529970 GCA_003671525.1 Saccostrea glomerata | reverse complement strand
CTAAGGTCAATATCATCTTTCAAAGTGAAATTCCATGTCTCAAGTGGAATTTTACAAAAGTCCATATTTTAAACATATATTTCATGAAATACAACTTGAGAATATATAATTTTTTTCACTTTTGAAACATGAAATTTCTAAAATTTTGAATTTTTTCCCCAAAAGCTAAAAAAAACTTTAGGGTAGGGTGCAAAAAAATAGGGTAGGTCGGGTAGCAGGAAACAAGACTATTTTTTATTTTGGCCTCAGTTGGTTCATGATTGAAATGGTTGTCATTTGTACTTCTCCTAGCATTATACATACATTATCACTGAATCAATTACAACATCATAATTAAAATACAGCCTATCAGGCCTAGTGTAAGTTTATAAATTAAGTTCTAAAATTCAACCTGGATTCAAATATAACTGTTGATTTACATTTCAGAGACAAAGTTGTATACCTCACTAATTTATTTAACCTCTTACATATGAAATCAGCATCAGTTTAAGGAACACATGAGGTGTGAGTATTTATCTGAAAATCAGCTGATTCATGTTTTGGTACATAACTTGTCATGCCACATTGGCAGCGAACTGTGAAAAACAACTTCAGAATAATTTGTCAAAAACTAAAATTTACAAACAAATGCCTCTGAATATCTGTTGAGGCCCCAGAGATTCCATTCCCGACATAAAAGTCCGACTTCATCCCTCACCCCTCCCACGGACCTCAAAATTGATCCGCCTGACAGTAAACAATCCAATGGCGTTCACAATCTTCCTGATTTTGAAGACGGATTTCTCCCCTAATTTTCCCCCGTTACGTACCGTCTGAGGCAATGATGATCGCCAAACTCTCTGATGTCGCCATCCTCGGAGTTAAACTCCCTGGAATCAGGAGAATTTAATCAGAAGTGCCCCATTCTATTCCTACACCTTCATGTATTATGAGCCATTTTCAAACCGGAAGTTTGACAGAATGTAGTCACGTGGTTTTGAAATACCTGCGTGGATCTAGAATTTTCTCACAGATCAAAAGAAAAAGGCACTTTCTTATACTTTATTCATTCTACAATGTGGCTAATTTAGTAATCAATCGTTTATTTGAGTGTGTTGATATAAATGTGTGTATTTATATATAACAACACTATAAATGTTGGGATTTAAGCCCTAAATTAGGGTTTACCCATAATCTGATTTTACTCCACTGTGACAATACGCAATATCATGCAATCATTTTAATAATTTAAGTACAATAAAAATCCATATATTCCTTTTCAGCAACTTACATTTATGATAAAAATTTGTGAACGGTCAGGGCATAAGCACGGACCCCCGAAAATTTGGAACATTTGCATCTCGGAGGGTTTTATAAAGCATCCCCTGTTGACCGGATAAATCCAAGAATTATCTCTTATCCAAAACAAAGGCCCAGCAACCGAATGCGATCCAATTCGACCGAAAGATGACTGTGTTATATTTGCTAACATTAGTTGATCAGAACGACCGTATAGAAATTACGAAATACCGTTTTTCAGATTCATGTAACATCAACTTACTTGTTAGCAGCCTGCGTCGGTGTCAGAAAGCTATTGAGTATCGAATAAGACGAGGAACGTAAACACGTACAAGATGCAGGTAAAATGGAATATATGCTTCATAAACAAGGAAATTTAGAACACTAGCTGAGTTCCTGTCATTCGTCATACAGACGAGATGAGTTTGTTTGTAAGATGTTAGTATACAATCTATATTGTCGGTAAAAGAACCAAATATGTGGCAGCCGCTGTGCAGTCTTTTATTCCGAGTTTCCTCGGATATACCGAGTTGAGGCATCGACATATGACTGGAAGACCTAAACTAAATAAATTGATAAAACGTCACCGACATATCTGATTGTTGAGTTGATGGCCATAGTAAACGGTATGTTCTTCAAATGTATAGGATTTTGAATTAATTATTTTCCCAGGAATATAAAAAAAAACAGGCCGCATCACTAGGAGCACAGTTAGTGCCCATCGGATACCCATTAAAAAAACATTTCCCCTGAGTACTACATAAATGTGATGTGTGAAGAAATCCAGCATCCTTTCAATATCAGTAATACTTGTTTAATGATCCCAGATTTTCCAAATAACACATGTCTTGTATGCAATCTTCATCTCCTACATTCATTTAATATCAATTTCATAGTACTTGTGTGTATCGTAATATTACTCGGAGTGATCAACTTTCATACTAGACACAACTAAACAATCAACAACACAGCAAATGTCGATCAATGCAATTGGAAAACAGTTTATTTAAAATAAGAAAATTGATCATACTATTTTTATAATTGATAATCCCAAACATGTCTTTTCTCAGCTACTTAGATGACGATGTGCATGCTCTAATTTAAATCTTACATACATGGTCGAATATGTTTATTTATAACTTTATATTCACATGCACTTACAAGTGTGTAAATCAGCAAAAAAAAAAATAAAAATTTAAAGAATAGCTGAAGATAACGAACAAAGATCAGTCTCAAAAAATCTGTAAACAATTCAAAGTTGTGAACGGGAAGGACAAAAATCACAGACCCGGCTATAATACCTAGAGGTGAGATCAGTTGCCTAGAAGGAGAAAGCATCCCCTGATGACCTGTCACACCCTCCGTGTTAAGTTACATATTGATAAGGTTCAATTAATAGTCAAATTTCAAAAACAAAGCCAATTGGCACGAAATATGCGAGTCAAAATACATTTTGGATACTTGCTGACAAGGTCACTATTCATTTATGTTCACTTTAAATGAGGATACACGTATCTTAATTTCTGTTACATCAACTTATTTGTCAGTAACCTGCCTCGGTGCATAAAAAAATATCGTTTTCAGAGCATGGTCTCACGTATCGAATTATTTGGGAGACAAAAGAACATATTAAAGTGCTAGTGGAATATCACTGCGTTGAATGGCAAGTTGACAACGGAAAAGCTGGTTATCTGATTCAATGGTAAAATCCTGTTTCAAAATATCACTTAATAACAGCACCGAAATATAATTGGTTAACAACCTTCATATATGTAAATGTAGCTCTTCCATTTATAAGGATATTACGTGTATTTATGGGAATGGCCGGGGATGTTTTGTAAAAACTAAAGCAAAATCATTATTTTTAACCGTAAGTAACTTACATTTGAATTTAGTGCACATGCCAAGTCTAGGGAAAATCTACTGGCTAATTTATAAGTATTAGATACAGGTATATTAACTAATGCGGAAAGTCCAGCTCAGAAAATTTTACAAATGTTTAAATATAAAAGAATTCTCACTCAAAATATGTATGATTAAATGTTAGTATTTAAATCCACTGTGGTTAATTGTAAAACACGTCTGTTTAAAATTCAAATTCTTTAACACATTTTTTTTCCATTGTAGGGCATTTATTAGTTGTTTTCTCATTTGTTTTTTATGCCCCACTTAATAAAGAATTTCAGTTTATCATAACGTCACAAACTTTTACGACCTCTATCTACCATTCAGTTGAAAAATCGAATATCGTTTGAAAATTAGTGCATTGATTTAAGATTAAAATTAGATTTTTAACCTTTAAATTATGGTGTTTTTATTAAAGGAGATTGGTGAACAAGGCGCACAGAATGCATTTACCTTCAGATACAGTGTATGTATTAAAATCATTTTCAATATGTGTTCAAATTCAGAATGTACGTGTTTTTTTTCAAGGGGTAGTAGGTCTTTGTTCCATGTTTTATGACCCTGTAAGGATTAATTTTCAATCAAAATGAAAAAAAGAGCAAATCCGATCATATTGAACAAAAATTGCAATAGGCTTACAGTATGTGAATTACTCTCTATTAGTGTGTAGTTACTTTAAAGGCAAATGATTACAATCTTTACAATTGTAGATTTTGGAGATTTTATGTGAGCTATACTTCATTTTTGGTTACTAGTCTATATGAAAAATATAGTATAAAGTTCACAGCTTGATTTGACTATATATCACAATGAAAACCCTCATTTCAAGAAGAAAGAAACAGCATATTCCGTATGGCTGTGTTGGAGTGGGCAAATGTACACCAATACATCCTTGCATGACGACAGAAAAATCGTACCGCTCAACTTATCACAGAATTTAATGACCACTGTCGTCAAAAAATGCTAGGGAGTACAACGAAAATCAGCCCTTTCACTCGGTGAACTAAACAGCTAGGCCCTAATTTTAATTGCACTTTAAAAATATTACAAATTCCAAGTCCCGATGGAATACAAGGTTCCATTGAACAGTTGAAAGTGGGTGTAATATACTTATGGAGTATATATATGTACAACAAAGTACATTTTCCAAATCTGCAAACTCACAACTGCCTCGAGTCGATTACTTTCTTTTTCGTAACTAAAATATCCCACTCGAAATAAAGCGGTAAAACCTCCATATGCTGTACATTTATTGATTTTTTTTGAAAATCTACATATAAAAAAAATGAAAAAAATAGGAACCCTGAAACTAAAATTCACTGGCTCACGAAGAAAAGAAACAAAAATTATCATTTGACTTTTTTTCTCAACCGATCCCAATACTACTTACACACAACCGACACGGTTGAGAAGCGCGCACTAGTCATGAAGACTGACGTGGATCCGCTCTGAGCGACTTCCAAACGCGCACTGTGAAAAATTCAGGAAATCATGGTCCTTTTATACTCCCCAAGTTGAAAGTTCGACAAGTGCGTGTGATTTAGATTTTCATTGGCCAAAATGAAATATTGACGTGGCATGTCACGTGCTCCTTAGAAACGGAAATTCAAAAAACTAAATCTCGTTTATAAATTATATATCGGATGACCTCGGCTGGCACAACTCCTTGAAAAGTGGAAGTGTCGAACAATTAATACAATCTGTATATATTTTAGTGTTCGATTTTATTTTAACCCAAATATATATAACGTGTAAATTTGTCAAAGATGTAGATTTTGTTTTAATCATTAGATTTTTCCGCGTTCAACGCGTGTTTACATAATGGGCGCGGCTTAAATAGTGGTTTAAAAATACACCTTGATTAGGGGTGGTGATAACGACAAGTTCTTACTGCAGTCAGTAACTATCTGGGGCACACCTAGCATAGATGACACGAATTATCGTGGGTGGTATCCTTACGATCAAAAGATATAGAACTATGAATAACCTTACAAGAAAAATGTATAACTCGGAAGATAAAATTGCACCTAAGAGAACGATGGGGAAAGGGTTTGTGATAAAGGTCAAGAACAAGTGGAGAGGCTTATAAAAACAGAGTACAGACCACTCAGATTTGTCTTTCGACGTCTTTGTTTAGATATTATAATATATATATATATATATATATATATATATATAGTTATCATAATGTAATATATAATAATATTAATTATAATAATTTTATACCAATGTAAATGTAATTTGAATTTTTAACCATACACAGACTTGAGTGTAGGCATGGGCATCGGTCTTGCAATAAACCTTTAATAAACGATGTCTTTTTTGATTCATTACTTTACCGTATGTAAATCAACAGTTAGGTCTGTAGAACGCACCAAACTTTATTCTGTCCCTTTGAAATTTTTACAAAGTCTTCTTGAAAGGGTCGAGGAAAGCTAGTTTTTTTTAAATTCATCAACACCAGAATAAAGGCCCAATCGCAACTTCTCGGGCCTTTCCGGCCAGCGGAAATATATGGTAGACGCCATGACAACCCTCCTTTTTTACGATCTTTGAAATAAATGCATGGAGACCTTTTATCTGTGGAATATGGAGTTTAACTTTATTCAATGTAATGATATTACTTAGAATATACTATAGAAGGGGCTTCTAAATTAGTCTATCCTATATTTGAATAAACAGGAAGATGTATAAAATTTTAACATCCGGTGATGTTAATACATTCGAGGTTGTTTTCCGACCTCTAACGGAAAGACCCGAGATGATGCGATTGAATAAAGGCCTTGATTCTGTGATTATGGATATTGCAAATCATCGGCTTTTTTGAAACCCTCACGTTTTACTGAAGAAAATGTTGCTAAACAAGCCGTCTTTTCCTTAAACTTTAATATGCCAATAAAGGAATCGACGCGGTTACTAAAAGTAATATGCTGAATCACTAAAGGGCATAGTCTTGTATTCCACCATATGTCAAGTTAAAGACTACACCTTGTATTTCCTACAAATATACATCGACTATTGCTGCCAAACTTAAAAAAATTACAAGAAAAATTTGCAGGGCCTGGCCGGATATTGAATATCTGAAACATGTTCATGTTCTTCACCCTATAACTATAGTCCTGCTGGACACGTTATTACAGGCGACGAAATATAGTTAATAATGAGTACTCTAGATTTTTATTTTAAAGGGTCCAAAATATAGGGAACCCCGATCCTTCAACTGACGTCGGTATTTCATAAATATTATGGATTCTGTTAAAGATTACGCCTGGCGATTGGGCAGATATGAAAAAGAAGTTGACACTTTGTCAGAATGAATAAAGTGTATCAGATCTATGTTACAATCGCGCATTAAAAGATTGAGGGGAAATATGAAAACCATCTATTCTTCTGTATTTATTAATCCAGAAGTGAAAAAAGAATTACAAGTTAATAGATTACATGATCAATATACGTACTGGTCCCTGTTGACAAAGCAGATAACAACATTGTCTTCGTTTGTAAGGCTCATTATATAAATTGTATTCTAAAAGGACTTGGATTTAATTCTACAAGTGGTAATCCTTCTATACTTATAGTTCCCTTTCTAAGAAAGAAATTCTTAAAATCACATGTCAATAGTATTCTAAACATCCGAAATGAATTTGAATTACATGTAATATATTTGTATATTGGATTCCGAAACTTCATAAAAATCCTTACAAACAAAGATACATAGACTAGTGGGTTCCAGTAAATGTTCAACCAAGCCTCTTTCTTTACGCCTCGCTATATATCAACAGTAGTGAAAGAGAAACTTCAAAAGTACTGCGCAACAGTATATTCGAGAAGTGGTGTAAATCAGATGTGGATACTTAAAAATTCAAAGGAATTTTGGACAACTAAAGTCCAGGCTTTTTGATATCACTGACAGCTGCTTTGTAAAAAAAAAAAAAATGGAACTCATAAATTTACTTACCTTGTCATTGGTCATTTACAAAATTACTTTGTTTGTCCAAGCTTAAAATATTCTTTGTTTGCAGTTGCCGACCTATAATTCTTTGAGTGCGTAGGTAGGTAAGCATTCTTTTTTTAGATTAAGTTTTTTGATATTAGTTAGATCATAAATAATAAAGCTTTTTATAAACCTACTAAACAAGAATAATCTTCACTCTTGTATTAACCACAGATTGATAAAAACAAAATCTGAAAATAAACAGTTTGAATATCCTGATAATAAAAAATATATAACAAAATGGCTAAAAAAGTTAGGGTTGGATGCAGTTTTAGTGGGTCGGTAGGCAACTGCAAACAAAAAAATATTTTAGGCATTAATGAACTCTCTGATTGTACACAAAAGTACTCTGAAGTTGATATTTAAAAAATAGTTTCTGCATCCCATGGGTACCAACTGCGCCCAGTTATGAGCAGATCTATTTTAATATACATATCATGCAGAATTTTTTCCAAAACTGTGGTCTTCAACTCGACATTCAGATATATCGATAACGTATAATAGTTACTTCCATTCTTATGTCGATACGAAATATCCCAGTGACCTTGATATAAATGATACCACAGAGTCTGACACATATGTTTCATATTTGAATATTTTACTAGAAAAAAGACGTTAATGGTAATCTAACAACCAAGCTGTATGATAAACGTGATGACTTTAACTTTTCAATTGTCATCTTCCCTTACTTATGCAGCAATATACCTTCATCACCTGCATATGGAGTTTATATATCTCAGTGGAGCATGCTCTAGATATATGTACAATTTCTAACTTGCTTCGACGGTTCAATTTGTTCCAATCCGGATGTTGTTCAATCCGGCCAAACATTTTGAAACCAGTTGTCGACGGATTGAACAGGTTTCAATGTACGTGTATAACCCTATGAGCTTGAAATAAAAGATACCAGAGAGTCTGACATATCTGTTTCATATTTGGATAATTTTCTAGAAAAAGACCATAATTATAATCTAAGAACAATGCTAAAATGCTAAACGAGATGACTTTAAGTTTTCTATCGTCAACTCCCTTACTTATGCAGCAATATACCTTCATCACCTGCAAACGGGGTTTATATCTCTCAGTCGATTCGATACGTATGAATAATTTATAAAACATGGTAAATCATTGACAAACAAGTTGATAAAAAAAGAATATCAACAGTCTTGTATATAGTCATTATTTCGTTAGGTTCTATGGTATATACTATGATATTATCAGCAAAACCATCTATATCATTAAGTCAAAAGCTGAATGACGTTTTTCATACTAATTGTTAGATCAAGATTTATGCACTGAATTGTCGACAAAATTTTTTTTTATTTCCGGATTATGACAAAATAATTAGCACAATGTGGGTTTGATCGGACGACAGGGGATGCTCACTCCTCCATGGCACATGATCCCAAGTCTGATGTTTGGGAGATCTGTGTGCTTGCTCTGATTCTGAACTGAAAACTGTTTATTGATTTTTGAACTCGAATACTGTTCGCTATCAGTATTTATTTTATAAACAATAGTGAGTTTCTTCAATCAATATTTTCCTACCAGAATACCTTTATATGGTTTTAAAAAAAAAATCAATCCACCATATAGATCAATTATATTATTATTAATATTTGCGCCGAGAGTTGTTCCTCTTCTATCATACAGTAAACTATATCTGACTACTTTAGGACACATTTATGACTGTGACTTTTTCATTGTCTTTGTCAGGATTTTATTTGGGTCCACCATTTCTTTGTTAATGCTCACTTTACAGAAAAATTCTTTTTGATCTTTCTACAATGCGTTGCAATTTTTCTATGTTTCATTTATGAATTCACCTAAAAATATATTTTTAATTTCTGATATTGATTCTGATCAAAACTGAGATTCCTGTTACTTTAAGAAATATTAATTGAAATATTTCGTAGTTATTGAAATCCTTAACAGTCCATATATATATGTAAGAAAGGTATTCCACGGTGAAATATCCGTAAATGAACTGTTTTGGTCATTGTAAATAAAATATAATGTTGAAAAATGAAGTATTAAAATTGAAATCATGCAAAAAAAAAGGAGAAAAAAATAATTAAGAAAATATGGATAAAGTATACGGAGAGGATAAGGAATAGCGATGAATCATTTTTCTATGTCTGAAGTGTATTTTCATTGCTGACTTTCTTCATTTTTTTTTTATCGAAATGACAATTTAAAAAAAAGAAAACTTTTCTCATTGTGCCTACCTATAAATTACACCCTCATACACCATTATTTGATCAAACCCTGGTCATTTAGCATCAGTCAAAGGAATTCTTTCTTCGTATTTGATAAACTTGAAGGCCATCACAAGCCATAATCTGGATTAGCCATCAGAAGCTTAACATAATTCTATAACAGACTGTTCCGGGGAGGAAAACAATAAATCTATCCAACAGAATATATTGACATCGTATTACATGTTTTCTTTCTGTGGCATATGGGAATTGGAGATGCAGAGCTATGCATCAGCCACGCTATTTCTTCAACACCTGAGGGGATGATTTATTTATGTGAAAGGAGAGCTTGTAGATATGTTTATTTCTCCAGAAAGCTATAAAAAGCCAACATTATCCCTATGAATAAAACAAGATATGAATTTCATATAAGTTTACCAAAAAGAATATTGTACATGTATTTAAAACTGTTTCGCGGGTTTCCTAAACAGGTGTAAAATTTAAAGTCTTGCATGTTCAACAGTGTGTCAATAAGTTTGGTGGAACTATTTTTTTGTCTGACAACAGTGATACATGTATATAAAGTTGTAAACAGTAAAATAATTTGAGACTGCTTAACGGCACCGTAAAGAATGACCATCGTATGTATATACCGGTATGTATGTGTTTTAAAAAGTTTCAGTTTTCATGAAAGTGTTCATAAAATACTAGTAGTTTAATAACAGACTGATTAAAATGTATCATCATGTGTTCAGAACTTTACCAAAGGGTGAAATATCATCCAATAAATTTTAGCAGGCTATTACCAAATCCCCTAAATAATTGAAAGTTAGCACCGCATTAACAAATTACGATAAATACTACAAAATCATATATATCGAGGCTCAAGAGGATAGTATTGGTTTGTGGAGAGGATTTGAATTGGTGGTTGGAAAATGTTCAGTATTAATGCATGTGAAATTTTATATTTCGTAGTGGTCATTTATTCGTGAGTCTTTCCATATCTCGAAAACAACGGACATTAACCCCCTCCCTCCCTTGGGAAAATTAGTGATTTCACAGTATTACTCAAGTCAACAGATGAAGACGATTGTACATGATTGTACAGGAAAGTTTTCCAAATGTAAAAAAAAAACTTAAAATTATTATTAACAGTAAAAAAAAGATAACAAAATGTAAAATGATGATAAATTATTTTATTATAGCAATATAATAACTGACATAAGACAGTTCTCTACAATCAAATTCAATTTATATATATGCTCTTTAAATATTACTACATACTCGTATATTGTTCCAGTTTGACAATAACACAAAGTAATCTGTACAAAAACACAAATAACAAGAAATACAAATGTCTTTTACTTCAAATCAAATTAACCCAAGTTAATAACACTTAGCCAGCATCAAGGAGTGGTATGTTCTGATAGATAAACACAAATTAAGAGATACAATACCCAACAGTTCAATTCAGATTACTTTATTGCTTGTGATAATTTTTCTCAAGTGACGTGAAAAAAAAATACAATAAAGTAATTATTTGGTCCTTGAAAAGCTGAATAGAAAAAATATCCGAATTCTGTTTCTCTTGTATTGGAAGAATTCAAAAAGTAAATGCATTTGTGTTTATCTAACCGAAGGAGGAATACAAGTACAATTGTATGCAAATAGCGCCCTAAAGGACGTGGAATATAACGTTTTATCCCATGTTTACACCTTTATCCCGTGGATATAGCTCATGGGAGAAACATGGGATAAAAAGAATCTCCCATGATTTGTAGTTGAATATGATTTTTATCCAACTCGTTGTGTGTTTTTATCCCCTCGCCAAGGCTCGGGGATAAAAATCACACAACGAGTTGGATAAAAATCATATCCAACTACAAATCATGGGAGATCCTATATTTATGATTATACAAATGCAGTCTCAATTTAATAGATACCCAAGTTATACTGAATAACCTGGGTCGGGACAGTTAACGGTTTATTGAAAGGTAAACTGTTCCAACCCATTTTATACCAGTATGACAGGTAGCTATCACATCCATTCCTTATAATTTAATTTTCCATCATTTAATGAAGAAAATGAGACAATTTTTCCCTCATATTGCATCTAAATTGAAGATATTTTAAATGAAATATATATATGGAAATAACTAGAAGTATTTAAGCTCAAAAGTCCAACAAACAATACAAGATAGGAGCCGAGAAAACACGGACCTACCAAACATCAGAGGTGGGATCAGGTGCCATTGAGGAGTGAGAATTCCCTTCCGACCGGTCACACCCGCCGTGTGCTCCTTGCCATGATCGGGAAATAACGGGAAATTCGTCGTCAAATAATGGCGCCTAACAATTAGTTTGAAAAACGTCGGACAGCATTTGATCCTTGCAGCCTTACCCTAACCCAAACCCTTACTCTAACTCTAATCCTAACCCTAACCCTAGCAGCCTAACCCTAACCCTAACTTTAATGCTAACCCTAAGCCTAGAAGCCTAACTCTAACCCTGACCCTAACCCTAACCCATAACTCGAACCCTAACCCTAACTCTAAACCTAACCCTTACCCGTAACTCGAACCCTAACCCTTAACTCGAACCCTAACCCTAACTCTAAACCTAACCTTAGCCCTAACCCTAACCCGTAACTCGAACCCTAACCCTAACTCTAAACCTAACCCTAACCCTTACCCTAGCCCTAACCCTAACCCTAACTCTTAACCTAATCCTAACTCTAACCCTACCCTACCCTAATGCTAACCCTGACCCTTGCAGCCTAACCTTAACTCTAGCTCTAAATTGATTTGCTGACAAGGTCATTGTATCGACTAAAGCACTTACGAATTGATGACTTGAAACGAGACTGCTTATATTCTTGTTTCATCAACTTTTTTTCAATAACTTACCTCATTTTAGAAATTGTACATACGTTAGACATGCTCTTGCTTATCGAATCAACTGAGATATATAAACTCCATATGCAGGTGATGAAGGTATATTGCTGCACAAGTAAGGAAAGTTGACGATTGAAAGCTACGTCATCACGTTTATCATAGAGCTTGACATTATAAGTTATTTTGACGTAGGCAACACAGGTTATGCGATACATACTTTTTGAGAGAAATTGCCCTTATCATCTAAATTCATTTTAACATCCAAGTATGAAGTAGATGTGGCTTACTATGCCGTGTCTTTTATTTGGGTTTACAGGGAGTTGACTTATGAATAAAAATGGTGAAAATACGTGTGGAGCATAGTGATCGATCTCAAAATAATATCAAACAAATCTGCGACCAGCTGGTCTCTAAACACACGCCCTAGATATTCAGAGGTGGGATCAGGTGGGTTGGAGAAGAAAGCATCTCCTGTTGATAAGTCACAGCCGCCGTGAGCTTTATGTATTGATCTGGTAGACGGAAGATCAGTGGCCCTTGGCACAAAAATTCTTACGACTAAGACTAAAAACTTTCCCCATTTTACAACAAATATTTAAGCTGCAAAAATATTCTTTTTCTTTTTCATTATAAAAATATTATCTATGATTTCATTGTAAATAATTATTCACAAAAAAATATTTATTAAATAAAAAATTATAGAATTGTAAGATGTTAATTTTAGCCGTAATTTTTTTGTGAAAAGGTCCCAACGCCAGAACACTTAGAAGATGATCTCACTTTTAATCTCAGTCTCACGAAATTGTTAGTGGAAAAGTGAAACTGAGTTCAAAAGTAAGCTCGTTTAAGTTTTATTGCCAAGGGAGCATTGTTAGCCAGCCTTTATTTAAAATTTAGACATACTCAGAGCTTGCTATTATGTATCGAATAAGTTGGGAGACGCAAACACCGTATACAGGTCATAGTGGAATAGTTCTACATAACTATATAATGTATATAGGAAAGTTGGCATAGGAAAAGCTGAAGTCATCACACAATTTGTTTGTTTGTGAGCCTTAAACGTCCATAGTCAGTAAAGCATCCAAACATGACACAGATGTAACAGATAATGTGATCATATATATTAAAGTTCACTTGGATTTATTGAATCGACATATGAATTAAAGTGAATGAAACGTCATTTTTGAATATGGGGTCATTGTAGTTTTTTTTTTATATTTCTAACAGATTTTTGCAAGACCTAATCGCTACATACAATGAAGAGTCAATAATGAACTCAAGTATCCTTTTACTATCCCCTTCCACTTCTGCGTCCAATCAGTGAGGCATTACAAGGTAATTTTGGATATAATCAGTCATATTATTTATAACATACCTTAGTTCCACTTTTGTTGAAGGAGCAGCTGCGTAGTATCTATTATTATATCATACAATCTATAGTAAGGTTTTAATAAACTAAAAAACTGTCTAAACAATCTACACATCGATAAAACGATAGCCAATTCAAAGAGGAAAAATTGTCTCATGCACAATATGCATATTTTGTATACCACTATTGATGCCATACAACAAAGATGTTTGGCCCCATCAAACTGAACTATTTGTTGTTGCTAGATTATCTTTGACTAGTTTGTTCTCTATTCTTTAAATCTGTATGAATCTTGACAATCTCTTTTGAAAACGGGATAATATATACATGTATAAAGAAATATGTCTAACAGATTGTATTGTTGTAGCCAGATTACAAGCTCTCATCATAATGGTACAAAATTTAATGTCGTAAAGACATGCCATTAAAGCTTTCGATTTCTTAACATCTGTTGTAAAAGATTTATACTCCTGAGAGAACTTTGCAGTTAAATCATGTAGACGATAATGATTACCGCGGTAACTTGCTTTTGTTTTAATATTGGAGATTTTATAATAGTGTGCTTTTATTCTTATACACAATAAATATAATAATATTTCTGAATTGAAAAGGCATTTTCACAGTTATATTAGATCGAATCTAAGACAAATCAAACAAAGGTAAAAAATGTTAAACTTCAAAATAAAGACATTTTTAGCAGTTATAGTGAGATGGCATTTTAGTAGGCATTAAATTTTACAATTTTATTTATCAATAGGATGTGACCAACTGTCTTGGCATTTGTTTAATAGATGTATACCAAATCCATTCACTTTCGTGATCTTCAACATTAAAATTTTATTTTTAAATTGTGATATTGTTCTTTTTTTCAATTTCAATAGGCAGAGACATTATACATTCGCTGTTCTAAAAAAAAAGGCAAAATTTTCCAATTTTTCTCAACAATTTTAGAAATTGTCTGTATTCAAAAGCGTGAATTTTGAAAACTTTTTGATAGTTATGATATACATATATTTAAGCAAGAGAAGTCCTTTTGTAAAATCTTCAGAGATATTAAATATTTAATGTCGAATTTATGTCAAATTCAGAAGCTATACATTTCTCATCTCCTGCGTCTCTCGGTTAACCAGCAAACAGCACGAGAAGTGGTAGACGAACAATCAATGAAGGACATTTTAACAGATTGATGTCTGTCGTAGCAAACCTCTGAAGTTTTACTGTTTAATGGATGTTACTTTTCTTATTTTTTTTTTTTTGCATGTTTCCAATTGCATCCGCATTCTGGGAGTTTACTTTTCAATGTCAGTTGTAAAAAAAAAAACAATTAGCCAAATGCATGGTCTACTATTTGTAAATTGAAATATTTCTTCGTTTAACATATGGAATCTTTTGTTTAAAATTCAAAGACTTTTATAGCAACCCAGTTTCCCCAAGAGAAGTGTTGATTTAACAGGTAAAAATTGAATCGATATGTGTATTAGCTTATATAATGCCTCTTTTATGGATAGTACCGTTTATGTATTTTGTCGGCGTGTGTAATGGTGTGTGTATTACCCCGGCTGTGAAGTGGGCGGAGTCTGAGCGCGTGCTGCCATTGATCCGTGAATCTGCTCGTCACGCTGGATGAGATGAGAATTAGCTAACATCACATTACTAGGTTCGCTTTGCCTGATCCTCTGTACAGCGAGCCCAGGAAAACCTGATGAGATGCTTAATTAGATTCTTTTTTATGGGACCCCTAATTTCCTGTCGTTTGAACATTTCGTGCATTTAATTTGTGGAATAACGCTTTTTCTGACATTTTCACTAGGAGCTGTACATCATTTGAGGTATGTATATTTTGTATGCATCAACATTTTATTAGCACTGTTTACAATTTATAAATTTTTAACTCTGATGAAAAAAATTATGAAAATGTTGAAAGTAGGAACTAGTAACAAATTTAGAAAATGTACTACACTTTAAATAATATTCAAAATACACGTTTTAGCAAACATAGACTCCAACTTTTGTATTGATTGCTTTTTAATTTAAAAGGAGAGTGAATTTATAAGTCAACATTTAATTACTTTCTTCCTGGTCAGTTTTATGTTCAAATATTTGGTAAGTCGATCGGCGGGATGGTGTGAGTTCTGATTGGTCAGGGAGACAAGTCGTAGAAGGGCACATATGTACGGATAAAGTATGTAAACACGGGTAACTCCAGCTATATTACGGGGTGCCATAACAGGGTATGCAGTAAAGTACATTCAGATCGATAGATATGTATATATTCCGGTCCTAGCTCCTATTATCTCGAGATTAATGTCTGGTTTCAGCGGATACCCTGTATTTATTACTTGACATTACTTACTAGTATACAAATCCAAATTACCTGTACCTTATTCTCATTGCTCCACATTACATACATACCCTGTACTTATTACTACATATCACTGTATTGGGTATAATTGTTCAAAACAATTTGTATTACATCATGTCACATGTTCAATGTTCTCGAATCTTAATTATTGCTTAATTATGACTTAAGATTTTCTATTGTCAATCACCTGCATACGGTGTTTATATATTATTGACAAACAAGTTGATGAAACAAAACTTGTCATGATCGAAAATGACAGGAAAATCCCGTAAGCAGGTGATAGGGGTATGAAATAATGGAGATAACGAACAGTAATCAAGATCAAAAGTCCATTAAACAATACAGAAAAGGAGCAGAGCAAACATGGACCTGCGAAACATCAAAGGTGGGATCAAGTGCCATGGAGGAGTAAGCATCCCTTGTCGACCGGTCACACCCGCCGTGTGCTGCTTGACATGATCGGGAAATAACTAAAAATTCTTCGTCAATTCAGTGTATGTATAATGGACAAACAATTTGTATGAAAAACATCAGTCAGCATTTGACTCAAAGACAAATTGTATTTCCTGACAAGATCATTGTATCGACCATAGAACTTACGAAATGATGACTTTAAACGAGACTGCTGAAATTCTTATTTCATCAACATGTTTGTTAATAATTTACTTAGGTTTAAGAAATTTTTCATACGTAGAGCATAATATTGTGTATCCAATCAACTGAGATATATAAACTCCGTGTGCAGATAATGAAGGTTTATTGCTGCATAAGTTGACGGTAGAAAAGTTAAAATCATCACGTTTATCATAGAGCTTGGTTGTTAGATTACCATCAACGTCTTTTTCATGTAAAATATCGAAATATGAAACAGATGTGTCAGACTCTCTTGTATCTTTTATCTCAAGCTCACCAGGATATATCTTATCGACATAAGAATGGAAATTACCATTTTTAATTAACAATACATCGTCTATATATCTAAATGTCGAGTGGAAGGCCACAGCACTCGTTTTCTTTTTCAAGTTAAAGATTTTTGTATTCATTCTGCTTCATATAAATACAAAAATATACAAGTCTGCTAACAACAGGGCGCAATTGGTACCCATGGGAATTGCAATAGACTGTTGGAAGACCTGGTCTCCAAAAACAACATTTATGTTCTCAATCAAGAACTCCTGCATCTTTTTGGTGTCAACTTCAGAGTTTTTGTGTGCACAATCAGAATGTTTTTAACGAATTAATTTTGCAAATGACCAATGACAAGGTAAGTTTAAATTTGCGAGTTGGATTTTATTGAAAAAGCAGCTGTCAATGATATCAAAAAGCCTATACTTTAATTTATCGTTAGGAATGGTTGTGTATGAAGTTGAAAATTCGTAACTTTTTAAGCTGTTCATTTTGGTGAATTCCTGTGATTTCAAATTGTCCAAAAGTTCCTTGGAATTTTAAAGTATCCACATCTGATTAACACCATTTCTTGAATATTTTGTTGCACAGTACTCTTGAAGTTTCTCCTTCACTACTGCCAATATCTTAGTGAGGAGTAAAGAAAGAGGCTTGGTTGAACATTTACTATGTATCTCTGTAAGGATTCTCATTAAGTTTCGGAATCCAATAAATATATACATATGGTAGTTCAAATTCATTTTGGTTCTTTAGGATATCAAAAATATTCAAAACTGACATATGATTTTGAAGAATTTCTTCTATAGAAAGGGAACTATGAGTATAAGTTGGATTACCACTTGTAGAATTGAATCCAAGTTCTTCTAAATTACAATTTATATAAAGAGCCTTACAAACGAAGACAATGTTGCTACCTTCTTTGTCAGCAAGAACAAGTACGAACTGATCATGTAAACTATCAATTTTTTTATTCACTTCTGGATTATTGAATACTGAAGGATAGATGGTTTTCATATTGCCCCTCAATCTTCTAATACGCGATTTTAACAAGGATCTGAGACATTTAATCCATTCCGAGAAAGTGTCAACGTTTTCGTTTTCATTTTTGGTCCATCGTCTGGCGTAATCTTCAACAGAATCCATAATATTGATGAAATTTCGACGCCAGTTGATGGATCGGAGTTCCCTTTATTTAGGACCTTATAAAATAAGTGATATTGCTGCATAGGCAAGATGAGTTGACGATTGAAAAGTTAATGAAATCACGTTTATCATATAGCTATTATGATTTTATGCATATGTAAATATACCATTAACGTCTCTTACTGGACTTTTACGAGAAGGGCTGACTTTTACAGTTGACGAATTATTCTCACACTAGGAAAGTGTATGGAAGATATTTAGTTCGACCTTTATTTCAACGAAACCAACGGGGTATTCTAAAGCACGGATAAGTTGCCCTTGAAAAAAACGACAATCATCCTACCCTCTAATCCAAGCCTTGACATATAAGTGCCCCTAATATCATTACTATGATCACTAGAAAGGTTTTCTTATCCATTATCAATTCTGTACCTCCGTAGATGACACAGGTTTAAATGTCCAAGTAAACTGTCAACTGTAAAAGTCAGTGCTTCTCGTAAAAGCCCACTAGTAAGATATCAAAATATGACACAGATGTATCAGACTCTGCGGCATCTTTTATTTCAAGCTCACTGGAATATATCTTGTCGACATAAGAATAAAATAACAATTTTAAATTGACAAATTGCAGCGTCGATATATCTAAATGTCGAGTGGAAGGCCACAGCACTCGTTTTCTTCTTTTTCACAGAAAGATTTTCTGCTTCATGCATGTGAACACTAAACAGGTCTGCTTATAACAGGACGAAATTGGTACCGATAGGAATTCCATAGATTGTTGGAAGACTTGGCCTACAAAAACAATATAGATATTATCAATCAGAAAGTCAAGCATCTTTTTAATATCAGTTTCAGAGTACTTATGAATACAATCAGATTGTTTTTAACAAAGCAATTTTGCAAATGACCAATGACAATATGAGTAGATTTAAGAGTTCCATTTTTATTGAAAAAGCAGTTGTCAATGACATCAAAAAGCTTGGACTTCACTCTACCGTGGAGAATATTTGTGTATAAAATTGAAAAGAACTTATGTTATTGATCTTGGTAAAATTTTGTGATTTCAAATGTTTCAAGTGTTCCTCGGAATATTTTCAGATCCAGATCTGATTCACACCACTTCTCGAATATATTGTAGCACAGTACTCTTGAAGTTTCTCCTTTACTACTGTTAATATTTTAGTAAAGAAAGAAAGAATGAGGCGTGGTAGAACATTTACTGGAACCCGCTATGTACATGTACCAGGGACCTATATACGATATACCGTAAATCTGGAAATTTTTGCTGTAGATAAATTTTTAGCAAATTTGCGAGTTCATTGCATTCGCAAAAATATATTTCTTAAAAATAATTCAACATTAAGAAAATGTAAACAAAGTAGTGGTCATTCGCAAAATTTTGAAACGTAACAATTGATCAACAGCATTTTGACCCAGATTTGCAAAATAAAATCGACGTAAAAATTTCCAGATTTACGGTAGTATATAGGTCCCTGCAGGTACTAGTATCTTTGTTTGAATGGCTTTTTATGAAGTTTCGGAATCAATTTAGATATGATAATTCAAACTCATTTTGGTTGATGGGAATATAAGAAATATTTAAAACTGATATATGAAATTTGAATAATCTGCTCCTTAAAAAGGGAGCTATGGTTAAAAGTAGGATTAGCACTTGTAAAATTAAATCCCAGCTTCTCTAAAATAAAATTTATATAACAATCTGTATAATGAGACTTATAAACAAAGACAACGTTGTTACCTGCTTTTCATAGGAGACAGGTAGATCTTTTAATCTATCCAACTCTTTTTTCACTTCTGAATTATTGAATGCAGTTTAATGATCTGATTTCTAATAAATAATGCCACATTAAACAGATATTTAGCATGCTGTTATGTAGTTGTGTAAAATTTAAAAGTAAGCAAGTAATAATTTATTATTGTGACATTGTGGATTGTAATTTACACTGTACACCACAACTGGCGGTTCATATATGATACATTTCCTTTGATCTGAAAAATCGAATATTTTATAACAACCAAAAAACAATATCTAAGCTATCCTGTACTTTATAGTGTATTCTTGCTGCTTTATGCTTCTTTTATTACTTATATTTTAGAAGCAATGAACAACATGAAAAAGGCAACGACACGACGCCTTAATGTGTAAAAAATCTTTGTGAAAAAAATGTTTAATTTTAAAGAAGGTTAATTTGCATAAAGAATAAAAATTTTATTTCAATGCAACCTTAATGCTCAAAAAAGTTTTGTGAAATTCTTTTGGACATCTAGAATTTTTATTTAACTGTAAGCTGAATATCTCAATTGACCCTTAAGTTTCATCTTGTTTACTAGTACCAACAACCATACTATAAGGTACTTTCAATTTTATGAAAGAAATGGAACAAAAAATATGAAAAGATGAGATGAAGGACAAAATAAAGCCATTACACAGAGGTGAGCGGTAGATGACCCGGTGTTTGGTTTGTGGGTAGTTTACGCCTTGAGTTTTGGTTACACACTCAGGTGTAGCATCACAATTGTTATATTCTGTTAAGTACAGGAAATGCCGTGGGATCCCCTCGTCTTTGATGTTAACAAACGAGAGAGCTGTGGACTGCAAAGAGACATTTATCATTTAGCACACCGAGATATCTAGATCCTTAATAAATCAATAAGGCTCGGTTTTCATTCGATTGTCTATCACCATATGTCCTTGGCTGTAGAGGATAAGTACGGAATTAATGTTTATTAGGTGAATTGAAACTGAATTCAACTACTGGCCCTGTTTAAGGTATACGTACCTGGTATGAAATCCCACTTCTATCTCAGTTACCTGGGTAAAGATTCCTTATAGAGACGATGTGTTGTTAAACTTGCCAGTTTTCCAGTGTGGAATAAATTGTCTGAAATTTCATCATTTGTTAGAAACTACGATGCATACCACATATTGAATTTAACTATTGACATAGTTAAATATTTGGTCATTTGCCAATAACCTGATATGGTGTTTGAAATTATATCACTTGCAACGTATGATATCTGAAATTTTATCTTTGGTCAGGCATATTTTTTTTTATTTTCTATCCTTTGAAATTCTAGAATCGGCCCTTTGAATTCAGAAGCCTTTAAACTTCTATTGGTCAATGACTCTCTCAAAATTCTTTTTCATTTCCCTCAATGTCTTAAAATTTCTCTAAGAAACAATTCCACTCTTAGAAAATTCCAATGCACGCTGGAATTGTAATACCCTCCCTCCATTTCCAGCATTTTTAAAGGAGTCCTGTCCTCTAACTAAAGATATGACATTGGCAATATAAATGCGCTTTGAAACGCCACAGTCATTCCGAAATTCACAGGACATTTTTCAAAAGTCCTGCGAGGTCTTGAAATTCTGTCATTGTTCTTAGATGTGCTCCGAAAAATTAGATACATTGACGTTGCATGCTTCGAACTTTCTACTATTAGCCTTGCATGCTCTCATAAAAATATCATTGGTCCTAATTGTTTCGAAAATTCATTGAAAAGCCCTACGTGCTCTCACAAAATCTGCCATAGGCCCTATGGGAATTATGAACATTAATCAAGCTATAAAAAAAATCGTTATTACATAATACATATCGGATCTCTAAAATCATTTGAGGTGGAATCAGGTGCCATGTAGGGGCAAGCTCCCCTGTCTATCTTCCACGCTCGCCATGTGCTCCTCGTCATGTAAAAGTGCATAAGTCAGCATTCGACTCTCTCATAGACTGAATGTTTTGAAATTTCAAAATGACCCTTGTGAGCTCTCTTTGGTATTGCTAGAAATCCTTTCATAAACTATGTACGTGTTAGAATTTCTTTCACTAGCTTTATGTGATCCTTTATATGCGCTTTAAGTATATACCATATATAGTCCTAGGTTTCAGAATTCAATTTTGACTAAAAGTTTTAGCAGAAAAACTTGAAAACTAAATAAATACAACATGTAATATGGGAGTTCTGTGATTGTTTCTGCTGCTACAGATATGATTTAAGGACATTCGCCAGGAATCTGTCACATAAAGCCTCAATAAGAGTGCTGAGTGTTCCAGAGAGCATAACACCCACTCAACCACATAATGGAGGTTATTTGATTAGCAGTAAATGAATAAAACTTCTAAATGTCATCCCTCAATGAAGTACTTGCAATGTGTCATTTCAACTGTCATTTTTTCGATTTACTGAATCATAGTTCATAAAAATTTTCCAATATGACAGAAAAATATCGTGTCGACAAATTGATATAAAAAATTCCTTCACCTAAATAACGTGTCGAAAAATCCATTAAACATTTATTTCTGAATAACATATTGTGAAAATGTTATAAAACTATCATGGAGATGAGCATTACACGTGTATTATTTCACTGATATTTCGCTCACTTGATTTAAACAGTGTTAAGTGTATTACTCCGAGGGAGGATTTCACCCACATATGTCATGTAAGTACGCGTGAACTAAAATAATCCTAGGATCAAATAACTTTAATCCTTGAGGAATTAAAACTAGAATCCTGCTCTGCTTGCTTTGATCCTGAGTGTTACAACATCAGTTAGACACTGGTGCATGTCTGGTGTGCATTCACTTCTGGAATATAGAATTCTCCATTTGTTCTATATTGGCACGGAATGCATTAAAGTAATTAATTTTACTGAAGTGAAAATATCTTCATTTACATGTTTAGAAAAAGTATCAAGTCACAAGGCGAGTGCCAAAATATCGATGGAGTGATCTGCTCTGAAATTCTACTAATACCTCCAGGAGAATAACTTGTAAGTTGCAAGAACTTGTTTCTGATCCTTTTGTGTTAAACAATAAAATATGTTCAAATCAAACTAATACCTCCATGCTACATCCATTTATGAAAGGCTGATTTTTACGAGTTTGTTAAAATTTCTGTAAAATCTACTTATTCGTCGATGTCCTTCTTCGGTTAAAAATAGATTGTAGGCATCAGTTCAAGAGTATCGAACAATATGGGGTTATAAACACCATGTGCAGATGATTTAAGGAATCATTTTCTGGGTTTTTTGGTATAACGAGACATAAACAATTGTTAATAACGTGTGTTCAATCGCATAACCAGCGAATAAAATATCCTAGGTATCCATGTGGGTCTATTTGCATAACGGGCGAAGCCCATTATGCATCAAAATGGAACTCGTATTAAATTCACTCACTTTTTCATTGGTCATTAATAAAATTATTTTTTTTTTAAATTCATTCAGATTGTTAACAGAAGTGCTTTGAAGTTGATATTGAAAAAAGATGCTCGTGTCTCTGATTGACAATATCTATGATTCTATGTGGTTTTTGGAGACCAGGTTTTCCAACAATCTATTAGAATTCTCATAGGTACCAATTGCTAATTTTGTATTCATATACAGCAGAATTTGTCCAAAATCTTATACATGAAAAAAAGAAAACACTTCTCTTGCTTATGCAGCAATATACCTCATCACCAGTTTACGGGATTCATATCTCCCAGTTGATTCGATATGCAAGAGCATGCTCTACGTATGAACAATTTTTAAAACGAGGTAAGTTATTGACAAACAAGTTACTGAAACAAGAATATCAGATGTCTCGTTTAAAGTCATAATTTCGTAAGTTCTATGGTAAATATAATGACCTTGTCAGCAAATACAATTTATCATTAAGTCCAATACTGACTGACGTTTTTCATACCAATTACTTATTGTTAGGTCATAAATAGATACTGAATTGTCGACGGATTTTTCCGTTACTTCCTAATAATGACAAGGAGCACACGGCGTGTGTGACCGGTTGGCAGGAATGCTAACACCTCCATGGCACCTGATCCCAGCTCTGATGTTTTGGAGGCCCGTGTTTGCTCTGCTCCTGCTTTATATTGTTTAGTGGACTTTTCATCTTGAATACTAACTTTTCGTTATCTCTATATGTTTCACTTCATTTATCTCATCGAAAATCTACATATCACTATAAATTTACGAGAGAAATCAGTTGAAAATGTTAATACATGCTTACTGTTTTGAGACATAGGCGATATTTGGTACGTACAAGTACTCTAAAGTTGATATTTAATAAAAAAAGATGCTCGAGATTTTGATTGACGATATTTATGCAGATTGACTTCCAACAGTCTACAACTGTGCCTTTTATGCATTCACATGAAGCAGAATTTATTATTTTAAAATAAATGAATTAAAAAATACCACAGTCTGACACATCTATTTAATATTTTGATATTTTATTAGAAAAGAGGGTTCATGGTAAGCTTACAAAAATTATGATAAAGACTTCATTTTTCTATCGTAAAGTTTTCTTACTTATGTGGCAATTATGTACCCTTATCACCTACATATGGATTTTATATCCCCCAGTTAATTCGAAACGAAAGAGCATGCACTGCGTAGAAAATTTTCTTTCTTTTTTTCACAAAATTTATGGTCGATAGCATTATTAATTTATCAGTAAATACAATTTAACGTTTAGTCGAATTCTGACTGACGTTTTCATACTACTTGTTACATCATTATTTACACACTGAATCACCTACACATTTCTGTCTGTCCTGTCATGATAATGAACACGAGACGGATGTGACTGGTTATCAAGGAATGCTCTCTCCTCCATGACACCTGATCCTGCATCTGATGTTGTAGAGGTCCGTGATTGCTCTGTTCCGGATTGGTATTGTTTCAATCTTGTATTATTTATTTATTTTTTAATAAATATGATTTTTTAAAAGTTCCTGGAGTTTTTGATTTACCTGACTTCCTAATACGATAAAATACTATGTGTTTCCACTCTCTCCTGTTGTCCAGTTATTGATTTTGTGTGAAGTAATATCTAGGAGCTTGGAATAGCAGTTTCTGTACCTGATAAAGTTTAGGTATCATATGGGTATATATAGTATACGAAGGGTATATAGATCGAATTCAATTCCGTTGACTTTTAAAGACTGAAATAGGATTTTGAAGAGTTACCTGTAGGAAATCAACTCTGCATGTAAAATGTTAATTATAATATGCAAGAAATTTTGACGTCATAAAAATATGTAAGGTATGTTTATGCATAAAAGTTGGTACCAGTCGAATATTTTTTATTCATTCATTCATTAGACAAAGTTCAAAGAAAATATTCACGAGTTTACTCATGATTTGAATAATTAAATTAATAAAGGTAATTTGTCAACTATTCCTTGCTACTTTATTGAACAATTTTAAAAACTTGTCATTAGGAAACTTCTATTAACATAGGTTTTAGAGAAAGTTTAAATAGAAATAGATTCCCTGATTCTGCTTCATTAGGCGGCACGAACTCGATATAATGACACCTCCCTGAAGTTTCCTTCCTGTGTCGAGCTTTACAAGACAATTACAATAACTGTGATTTATACCTTCTTAAAGAAAAGCTTCCGAAATCTAAATCTTGTCAACGTTCTTCCATACCGTATATAATCTTCTAAAGAAGACGAATAAGGCGGAATCAGTCATTTTCCCTCTTTTACACTATCTTTAAACGAATCATCTCTTGTCTTGACCCACGCAATTTCAATTTTCAATAACAATTTAAACTGATTTATAAGACCTTTTTTTGAACGAAACAAGTTTGCTTGCTTTTAAAAATAGCGAAAAAATAATATTATCAAACATAATTTTAATATAATGTGTAGGAGATGTTTAAATTAATGGCGTGATGTCGCAAACGGTATACATAAAGATATAGGATGTACTGTCTCCCTCTCAGCAAATTACCCCATAAGTGCTACGGAGCTGCATACCAGGAAAAAATGTTCTAAAACAATGCTTACATAATATGCAATAATTTTAATCCCAACCAACACATTTACATTTCATTTCAGTACAGTTTCTAGTCTCAAAGTCATTCATTCTTTGAAAATTATCAAAAGTTATTTAGTTAGTTTGTTTGTATGTTGTTTAACGTCTCTCGAGAGAATTTTCACTCATATGTAGACGCCTATAAAGGAAAGGTTTCAATGCGTTATTATCTTGTTATTGTAAAACACCTGCAATGTTTAGTTTCTGCTTTGAACATATGATGCTTTGTTGTTCTATACTGAGTAGTTGAGAGAGAGAGAGAGAGAGAGAGAGAATGTCTTTAACCCAAATCTATCAACAGTTATAGCTGTTGACATGAGTACAATCTGTCTTGATTTGTGTACTGGATCAAACCCTCATATGTACGTATCTAGTACATCTAATGGTTACAAACATCTTTGTAGTAAGTCTGGCGTAACCCGTCAGCACTCGGTCTGATCCCCCCGGATCTCTACTACAAATACTACATTGTACTCACTAAACATCACTACCAGTCTACCACAAATACTACTCACAAAGCATACCGACTTATCCCGAGGATCACAGGAGCATGTAAAGAGCTAATTATAGCGGAGGGGACATTTATGATATTCAGCCTTGTTCTGACAAACTTTTATGTAACCTTCAAATACTTACGCGTGGGTAGATATCAATGAGCTATTTATCCAACATTTAGGAGAGGGTATTTCGTGATTAACAATTGCAAACACATATCACTCTTGCAGTTGTAAGTTAAAGAACAAGGTTTGATGAGGGCCAAATTTCCAAAAATTTCACAATTTAATTTTCTTGTTGTAATTTGTTATAAATTGCTAAATGAAAACTTAGTTACCATTGACTTTGGCAAATAACATGCAGACTTGTACCTAAATGAAATAGCGTAAAATAATTTTTCAAACAATAACTTTTTCAAAAACAAATTTTCGATTCTTTGTGCTTTGGTATAAAACGCATCAAACAACTTTTTCCCAACTACACACTGTACAAGATAGTTTCTGATACTAGTATGCATAATTATATTAATTTAGCAGATGGGATAGCGAGCTATCTGAAATTTCTTAAGCAAAGACTGCTTAATAAATAAATAAATGAAATATAGGAAGGATAAAAATAATAAATTTCCGACCGCTGTTTATCTATATGTGTACCTTCTGATTCCATTTAAATAAAATATTATTTTAGGACAGAACTAATATGTATTTTTTTGATTATGAGATCTCAAGTAGTGTGTTCTTACTCATATTAGCACCAAAGTGATCTCTGAAAGCTATAATACACAGATTCACTAACATAGAGGTTATTTTTTGTTTACAGAAGATGAAATATAAAGATATTGAATATTATAATCATGCTCAGAAGTCTATATTTAAACAATACAAATTGGGAACGACGCAAATAGAGACCTCTAAGATATTAAACGGAAACGACGCAAATAGAGACCTCTAAGATACAATTTGGGAACAAGGTAAATAGAAACCTCTAAGATACAAATTGGGAACGACGCAAATAGAGACCTCTAAGATATTAATCGGAAACGACGCAAATAGAGACCTCTAAGATACAAATTGGGAACAAGGTAAATAGAGCCCTCTAAGATACAAATTGGGAACGACGCAAATAGAGACCTCTAAGATACAAATTGGGAAACAAGGTAAATAGAGACCTCTAAGATACTAATTGGGAACGACGCAAATAGAGACCTCTAAGATACAAATTGGGAACAAGGTAAATAGAGCCCTCTAAGATACAAATTGGGAACGACGCAAATAGAGACCTCTAAGATACAAATTGGGAACAAGGTAAATAGAGACCTCTTAGATATAAATCGGAAACGACGCAAATAGATACCTCTAAGATACAAATTGGGAACAAGGTAAATAGAGACCTCAAAGATACAAATTGGGAACGACGCAAATAGAGACCTCTAAGATACAAATTGGGAACAAGGTAAATAGAGACCTCTTAGATACAAATTGGGAACAAGGCAAATAGAGACCTCTAAGATATAAATTGGGAACAAGGTAAATAGAGACCTCTAACATACAATCGGGAACAAGGTAAATAGAGCCCTCTAAGATACAAATTGGGAACAAGGCAAATAGAGACCTCTAAGATATAAATCGGGAACAAGGTAAGTAGAGACCTCTAATTAAGTACATTACAGGTTGGATTGTGTGCCATGGAAGATGCAACTCTATATTTATTTTCTTCACAATATTATTAAGCGTCGTAAAATATGTCATGTTGACAAAGAGGTAAATAACACTTCTGCAGAGGGTCTCACTCTCTCTCTCTCTCTCTCTCTCTCTCTGACAGTCACACATTTTTTTCCATTTAAGCTGATAAGATATTAATTATGAATGACAATTAATTGATGGTGTATCAGTGCCTGTTAGTGATACTGATTTGATTACCTGTGTATAAGGTTGTCTGAATTTAACATGACAACATAAACACACTCACGCGCTGGTTCCCTCTATCTTTACAGGTGCGCGCTCTGCTAACCTCCACGAATGACGTCGGGCTCGGTGCTGGAGTTTTACAGAAGTGTTTTGGGGGACTAGTCAGAAATGCAGTCTGGGTACTCTAAGCATCACTGTTACGCCGATTTCACTCATCGCTCATTCGGAGAATTCATCAAACTCAACAATGCGTCAGCTCTACGACTGGCGCTGCTGGGTAAGTCCTCGGGTCTTATTGTTTTACATTCGATACAATAGGTAGAGTACTAGACGAAAACTGGAATTTTTTAAATAGAGTGTTTGAAATGCAGGTGTCTGTTTTAGGTTCCGTTGCTATTGAGCTACGGTTCTGCAGCTATCCTCTAGACATTTACATGATGTCTATATTAGTGAAAACGTACATGTGTAACTGCTCTGTCAATGCTTACTATTTTGAATTCAATCCAATATTATACTTGTAAAATTTTTGTTAGGGGTTGGGAGTCAAAGTCCTAAAGTTTGGAGGATTTGACTTTTAATGGGGAGTTGATGGATACACAAACGCCTGTTTAAAAGTATTGTTCTGCACTTGATAGATATAGATAAGCATAGCAATTTTGGTACAATGTATTTTAATTAGATGCCCTCCCTATCACTCCATTGTTTCTATAATCGGAAGAAATTTGGTAATTAGCGACGTCAGCAAAAGGCATTGGTCGAAAAGGGGAAGCCAAAAACGGCAACTGGGATCCTAAGTAAAGGAAAGACAATCGATATGACGTCATTCGCAGACGACAAATAATCTGTTGTGTAAACTCTGATATAAAGCTGAGAACGAGATTTGATTAGGATACCATTTGTAATGACACTGCAGAAGGCGGGGGCGACAGGTTACTAATTATAAAAGTAAACTCGTGTCTTCCTTCACAGATACAAATATTTCCCATTTAAAGCTCCTCTCGACTTTAAATAAACTAATCAATCAGGACTATGCGATTGTTCCTTGATTATCAAATACATCAATATGTTTGTGTATTCCATATTCGGAAAGAAAGTATAAAACAAGACCATAAAAAAATGTAGGGAAACATATCATCAATGATCGTTTCATTAGTAAATGATGGCATCAACGAAGAATAATAAATAGTGCATTGATAAAATAATTCGTAGTGTATTGATATTAACTTTCAAACTCTTCTGCTAGGTGTCCAATTGGTTTGTATATATTAAGAACAGCAGCACCAAACTGTGAAAAATACCACAGTGCTTAAAAATAATGCAATAGAAAACTACCTCATTTCAAACGTTTTATATTGAATACTATAGTAGCAGGATAAAACGTACATCATCATGTATGAAACTATCTATAGTGGCATGTGACCGATTCTGCTATAAACATGTACATAATGTATTTCTTACGTTTATAAGACAGGTTTTCCATTAATAAAATCGCAGCAGAGGTTAAGTTACTCTCAAAGTCAAAGGTCAAGGTCAACTCTAATGATTATACTTTGGTATTTTTACTGTGATTATATGTTGAATTTTTGAAACTTATCTCTCATTTAAAAGATAATAAAAATCAATCATTTTCTAAATTTCATTTCAAAATAAAAGGGTATAGTCAGCAATATACCAAAATAGGACGTCAAAGTCAGGGATCGTTATATATAGTTCTACGATAATTGCGATATTCAATTTCATCATGATACTTGTATATAAATTGTATTTAGGTGAAGTTATTTCGCCATGTATAGCTCACCCAAAAACATCTTCATGTACATGTATATGGTAAAGTCAGCAGCTAACCATTTTTTGACGATCAGACGGACAGATAGGAATTATCCAGTCATAGATCGAATACTCGCCGTAGATGGCAGGTAATACCACCATTCTGTTAGTCTGCTGATCAATAGTTCAATGTCCCCTTAAATCAGCAGTCAGAGTATCAAATAAATAAACCATATATACGCCCCCAAGGCAGTTTTTGTGAGTACTTTTTGCTGTATGTGTATTAATCAATCTGCTCCTTAGATAATTCGTAATAAAATCAGGCAAATTAGACAGAGAATTAAACAGGTCTTCTTGCAGACTTTGTGATTCCATGTTTCCCCATGAATGTCTAGATGCGTGATCGTAAGATCCGACAGTGCCCTTATCAATGAAATAATGAACTCAGAAACGCCGATCATATAAATGTAGACTCCTTTGATAAACGTTTTATTGAATTAAATAATATAGACATCTGCAAAAAATATTGTGAATGCCGTGAATTAATGATGAAAACATGTATGGAAAGCCCGTTTTTGTCATAAATCAAGTCTGATCATTAGATCGAGCTTCGCCTAGGACAGTACTATCACAGTATACAGTTAATGTATATCATTGAGGGAGTTAGCAAGATTCCAGTTCCCAAAGACCAGGACTATTTCCCGAGGCGCAGCGCGCCGAGGGAAATGGTCCTGGTCGAGGGGAACTGGAATCTTACTAACTCCCTCCATGATATATGATTGCGCCCATGTGAAAAGGGTCCTTATGGCAATTTTTATGCATTTTGAGTTTTTCACGGATTCTGGTAAAGTAAGGTTAGAAGTTGTCAAATATGAATTTTTATGGTCCTACGGCTACTCTAAGTAGGTTTTTTCTTCATTGTTATCAAATATACTTTAACAGGTTAATAATGACGTCATGTTTTTCAACAACGTCAAACGTTTTCAGAGTGAACTTTAAATGATTTTCTTCTATAATTTTACTACGGTGATTAATAGTTGTATAATATTTGATATTTTTCCATGCACATTAATTTTATCTCATTGTCTCTTTTAATTATTAATAATTATTTAATAGTTATATATATATATATATAATGGATTCATCAGTGGTGTATAGTATTATGAGTGAGTGTTCGTTTTACATTTGATTCTCGGGCAACATCCATTAATTTTTTTTTGAAACAATTATTTTCTCAAACAAAATATTTCAGGTAATCCATGCAAGAGTCATTTGATAAACCTGTAAAATTCATTTGAAAATTATCTTAATTTAAACATTGCTCTCGATAGGTGAAGATTTCAGCATAAACGATATATCTTTAGTTACCTATATGTGAAAATTAATTTTTATAAATCACAACATTACGTTACCTAAATGCTACTGCGAAGTGAAATTTTATTTGATTGTTCTTTCTTTCTAAATTTTATATAAAGACAGAACAATTGTGAAGTGTGGTACATGTAACATGTAATTACGATACACAATAGACAGTAAATAAAAAGGAAATTCGATTGATTCACTGAATCTATAAGGTTGTCTGTCTGCATTGGGTCAATAATGACGCTGCTTTTTTGAAAATATAAAGGATACACGAAATATTTTTCAGTCCAGCAGTAAAAATATTTCAATATTAACCAATCAAAAGGTGGAAATTTTACAAAGAAATGAATGAGTTATAATCTGCAATCATTGACACAATAGATAAACCCAGGATTAACATTTGTAGGATTATGTGTATATTGGTGAAGGGGGGGGGGGGTTAAAAAATCTAAATGGCAGAAACTTACAATGCTTGTGAACTTTTGAAGTAAAAACACCCCACCCCCATCCCCTGCACTGCAGCCAAAATAAAACAAAATGCAAGCATATTGTTGCAGTTTTATTTCATGTATTTTCAGCATTGAATTTTATTTTCTGTTAGCATTTACATGTAGAAATAAAACCCGACCCTGAACTTATAACGATCTTTTTATCAATCAAAACAAATAAATAATTTTTGAGCATATTTAATAATATTTATCCATAATTTGATGACAGGTTAAACAATATATTTTTCCACACTGATAACTGCAATGAGATTATAAATTCAGTGATGATTGAGTTTTTAGCATGATAATTGATCTGTTAAGAGACATTTAATGCTGATCGAGCTTTTATGAAAGACAAAGTTCGGCATGGCTTAAAGAATTAATTTGCAGATAATGCTTAAAACATTTGAACTCCGTATGAAAAAACCAACACGTATGTACCAAAGTGTTACATGTATATTAAACTTGGAGATCTTGAAAATAAATAGCTATAAAAATCCTTTCGGATGTTTTTTGCTTGTTTTAATTTCTCTATATTGAAGTGTCTTTGTGCAACAAGAATATAAGACAAAACAACATTTTTAGATTTTAATTTATTTAATCATGATTATAAGGTAGACGCTTTACATGTTTATTATTTTAAAAAAAATGAAATTCGTTATGAAATTATTTCATGCAAAACAAAAAGCTATTGATAGAGAGATTCGAAAAAAAAAATTAAAGTCTGTTCAATTTTGCAGTTCTCTTTTTTTTCTTAAATTCTTTGTTTTTCCTTTTTCTACATGAACCTTATTTCCAAAGTACAACAATATTTTTTTATTTAAAAATTCATAATTATGATGACGATTAAAGGTTTTTCTTATTTGGTCATAAAATATCTCTTTTATAATCCGGGAGAAAATTCATGCCAACATGCAGCTGAAATGTGAAAAAGTACGCGATTAAAATAATGAATGTCCCTGTCAGGTACCCCTGTTACATCGATTGTTGACATCAGAGTTATCTCTCCTATTTTTATTTATAAAAAATACAAATAATCTTGACTAACGTTCTTTCACATTCTTGCTAGATTTGTAAAAAACGTGGAAGATGTATGTTTAGTTTCAACATTTGTACAAACAATTTAACAACAGTTGAAGCAGTATGCACCGATGAATCAATGTTTACATGTGATCGACGCGATCGCGATGTATATTTGAGAGTGGTGGAGCGGATCTCAAAGAAGTAGGAAGACAATTTTCCTTTCTAATATTTTTTGCGATATACCCTGTCTAAGATGTATTCTAAAAATGGTATAAATATGTAAATAAAATTTATCTAAAGTATAAAGGTTCATTATGCTATCAGAAAACACATTGTCTACAGCTTCTATAAATTTAAAGCAATATGGGCTGCATGTATGACATCGGAAAATTTTGTTGAAAATTTGTCGTTAACTATTTCAATGACAGAAAAATAAAACATTTATAAACTTCTTTTGTTAGTATTTGCGATAGAAATATTTTTATAAGCTTTGATTGAAGCAAAATTGAATTATTGTCGTCCTGTACAATAATGATTTCTTATATAATACTGTATATTAGGTCATACAGAAATATTTCTTCTGAAACATTTTAAAAATTTATTTTGGGCTTATTGGTAATAAGGGTTAAAATTACATACAAATTGAACATAATAGCATATTTTACCTGCAAAATAAAATTCTCAAAAATTCAGCTCATATTGCTTTAATTACGCATGTAGGAAAACTAGGCTATTGGTATTATAGAGACGTATTTAATACTGTTTGTTAAGAAACCAGTTCTAAATGTTTTTATTTATATCTATTAAAATCAGTGGATTAGGAGATTCAGATATTGATTAAATTAATTTATAAATGAAAATAAATTCCACATGTTAGAAACAGCGATAAAAACTCTGGATGCGTCAAACGTCAAAACACGTGGTTAAAAAAAATCACCGTCAAGAAGTTCACCGTCAGTCTGCAACGTCACATCTTTATGACGTTATTTCTCTGTTTTAGCAAAAATGCCATAAGGATCCTTTTGTCATGGGCGCAATCATATACTTTAACTCTTTTATTATACCGATACAAATTTAAATTGTAAAGATCACCTTTTTAAAAAAATATATCAATTTACAGATTACAAACCATTTTTCGTCCCAAATATCAAATTAGAAGACAGTTAATCCCTAATTCTAATATAATCATTGCATTCTGTTTGTTGTTTACGTCTTACTTTGTTGCGTTTTGTTATATGAAATACGTCACGAAGCATTGTGTTTTTGCGTCGCTCTATTATGACGTCACAATGAAAAGCTATAACCGCGAATTAGCATGACTAGCTTTCGACCGAGGGATTAGCTCATAAAAACTAACGCACGGCGATTAGCCGATTCACTGCGAATTCTAGGGAATTGTTAAGATCTAATCATTTAATTTTATATAGGAAAAAATCAGTAGAGGTATAATAATAGGAACTAAGACAGTATCTTGAACAAGTCTCATCGATTTCTTAGCGTAGAATATACTTTTCACCCAACTTATGATTTTTAATGAATATCAGTTACAACTCAATGAAAAAATACAAGTGACAAATCATTTTATTTTTGTTTGATTGTTGAGCTTCCTTCCTCTTCCTGATACAATTAAACTCTGAGAATAGTTTACCTACAAACTTAACTAAATACTAGAAATAGATTTTTTTGAATCTCTGCATTATCAGTGCTCGTAACAAGAAGCCCATTAAACTTGACGCAAGTCTTGTATTAAAAAGAAAAGTAGATGCTTATGGGATACTGATGTTCCCGCATGACAGCAATGGCCAAGTTTGAAAATTCTCAACTGCAAGTCAAAGTCTAAGGTCAAGGTAAAAAGATAAAAAATAGCGGTGCCGAATACAGCTTTTGTCAAGAAATACACATTATGGATGAAATATGATATTCCTAGCATTTAATATTCAAAATTGTGGCCAAACTTGAAAGTTTTCAAAAGCAAGTCAACTTCTAATGAAAGGTCTTTCACAATATAGTATAAACAAGACTTGGTACCTACCATTAAAGAGTTATGGTCAAACTTAAAAATCTAGCTACTACCAAACAAAAACAATCGGTAGGGTTAAAGTGTTTGCATATAAACGGACAAATAGAGATCGAGACAGACGGACAGACCAAAAACTATGACCCGTAGCATAAAAATTATAACAGATTCAATTCAGCCCACAAAAAATTGACTATGTAGATATGTAAGTATATTGTTAAAAATTTGCAGTGCGCCTTAAAGAAGTCGGAAAAAAGAAATTTTAAACTTCTTAAACATCCTTAACTTTCATAACAGACTGTTCCAATTCGATATAGTTTCCCTCTCCATTCATTGGTTTCAGACAGGGAACATTCTATAAGACAAAACTAGGACTAAGTATTGTAAACAATAGCCATAGTCTAAAAAACAATGTCTGTAAAAATTTGGAGATTGATTTGAAGAATTGATTGTCCTGCCTTGTTTACAGTTAGTTGTTTGAATTGTGTATTCTGTAACCTTACAGACTGTAATCAATGGACCAAGATTAAAGCGGAGAGAAAATTGTTATCTAGCAGTTCATAAAATGAGCGGTAGAACTCTTGCCAATTATTTATAAGGCTTATACTTTTATTATTTGCTGATTGCGAAACTAATTAATTATAAGCTACATTATATATGACCTTTAAGTCGAGAATTTTCACATACTATAGTAATGTGCTTCCTCGAGTTCTAATTTTTAGACACACAAAACATTCTTTTAAAAGTTCTCGTTAAAATTCGTTCACAGTTTTAATTATTCAGATCTCCAGTAGTAAAATTGTCATTGAATACTTCTTTTCATGAAATCTAAATTTAATTTTAAGATATTTATTTTTCATTTAGAGTTATGGTATGAATTCCTCTTGCGGATCTTTAAAATTATCAATAATTTACAGACATCGATCTGATATTCTATATATTCCATAGAGACAGGTGAGAATTGATTAATGTCGAGTCATCAAAAAACAAAAGACTGGTGAATACGAGTAAAACAAAACCTGCTTTAATAAAGTAAAAACTTTAGGTCACTTGAGTCACTTAAGTATCAATCATTTCAGTCATTTTTTTCTCATGAGCTTTGGTGTACAGCGTCTAATGGAAAAGGGGAAATTTTAAAAAAAAAATCGTCTCCGCTTTCCTGGGATTTGAGGGGAAGGCGAACACTTACTCATGGGTACCAGGGGATTTTTTTTTTCAGATCTCATACCATAGATGGTTGAGATATCAACAAACTACATGTAGTTCATTTGATTTCAATGCAAACAAACTTATTACTTGTGCTGTCTGTAGAGTATTAGTTATGTGCAATGTCCTTGGAGCAGGATCTGGGAAATTTTTATTGTTTACTTGGTTAACATTAACATTAGTGTAATGTCCTCCCACAATTTGTACAAAAGACAAAATAACTATCTCCCTCTGTAACGAAATAATGGCAGGCAAATATGCCGAGCAATAAATCTGTTTTGTCACTAAACAATACCAGGAAAAGAGTAGAATTGATTCCGAGGAAATCAAAACATTCTCATTCAAATCCATAGAGTAATTGCTTTTTGTTGAATTACGGATTGTCATACGAGAGAGTACGGGGTTTCTGCAAATATGGGTCTCAGTACCCGCCCACCCTGTTTATATAACACGGATTGTGTCTTCTGTTATCACGGGTTCGACTGAAGCTCGATTTTAACCTGAGCCGTATGTTACAGGGCGTTCGATTGAATTCACTTTACATGTGTATTCAACTTAAATTCGGCTTTCTATACTAAAAGACTCTGTCACAAGACTTAATGATATACTCACCGAAGTACTCGCCTAGACATTTCACATCAGCCATATTGATTTTATTAAAGCACTAAACTTTACAGGTGACATTGACATTTACCTACAACATAACGAAGACATTAAATCTAATTTTGGTAGAAAATTCCGGTATCTTTGTAAGAAACCCGACAAATTATATTCCCTTAGCTCATGTTTTTATTTAGCTTTCACAAAAGAACCATTAGTCCACATCTTTCGAGATGAATATTTAATCGTTTTACCACATTAAGCTATGAATGCTACTCACACTTACAGAAGTGTATTAAGTTCAAACACCTTCTTAGTAATATTATAGAGTCCAGACGGTTGAAAAAAATGCTAGTAAATAAAATGATGCAACGTGGGAACTTGATTTTTTACGGGTATTAACGTTGTGAGAAAAACAGTGACATTTTTCCCCCTAACGACATGTCAAGTGTGATATTCACTACTGATACTAGTATACATATCTTTTAATCTTTATTTACATACATGTTAACAGAAAATAGAACGGTGCATGTTATTGGTTCGTGCAATAGAGCCGTGACTGTGTGTGGAGGTGGTTTGGTTAGTTTGTCTTTTTTGTGCGTAACGGAGTTATGTAATTTGCATCGGGATCGATACCAAATCCTGCTCGAGCCAAGATCTTTTGCGAGGGGATATGCTCCACAGTCAAATATATGGAATGCCATATACGACAGCCAACTGCTTACTAATACCCTTATTTCTTTCTCTTGTGTTCAGTATATTTGGAAATATTAATAAAATCTATAAACAGGTATCTATAAATAATAGAATTTTAGATTCTGAGTTACATGTATAATGTGATTTGAAAGACTTTTTTCGTTAAGACATTTCAAGACAAACAACTAACATTACAGAAATGTTTATGAGATATAGATTAATCAAACACATGTGTCAATGCAATGTGTGCACATGTACTCTGATTCTTAAAAAAATGCGGTTACATACTGAGACACAGACAGAGACAACGAATAAAGCGAGATATTTTGATCTACATTATTAATTCTGCATTGACGTTATTAGACCACCCTTACAAAATGTCAAGGGCAGATTTTCTCAAGATAATTGATAAAAGATTTATCCGAAAATATATATTTCTCGAGGAGGATGGTGAGAAAAAAAAAGAAGAAGTGGAGAAGGGAACTTAAAACCCCCTCCAGATTCGGCGATGCCTAATATATATTAATTTAACAGAGTCAAATGGGTTTAAAAATACAATCACTGTTTATATTACTTTTTCAAAGGGAATGAAAATGAGAATCAATATATTTAGTATTAGAAAGAAACTACAGTACTTATTGGCACTTATCCCCCCCCCCCTTTTTTAGCAGTTTTACCACTATCGATCTTTACTGCCAGAGGGATTTTATTACAGTTAACATTTGGTATCTCGATATCGGATATGTCGACAATCCTGGATAAGTTGGCATCCGTTCGCGATCCGGATAGTGTTTGTAATGTATTAATACCGCGACATTGTGGTCACAGGAATCTAATCTGTACAAATTACTAGTGTATCCTTTGATATATGTGTTACAAACAGATCAGGTGGTTGACAAAATTGTGTGGCAGTATATACGTTACTGAATTATATCTCTATTACAACAATATCGTGTTCATGAAGTTTTCTTCTTGCTTTCAGTATCAGATTTCGCTCGCCAGATGGCAGCAGTCTACGAACAATTTGCCAAAGACATTCATACTATCATTGCAGCATTCAAAACCAAATACGAAGACCTCAAACGAGACAGGTACTGTCCTTGTAAAAGATTCTCTGACAAGCGGAGCAATTAACAGAAACAGGATCTTTATATTTATCAAATACAGACCGAATAAAAAGAATTTTGTACGGAGGAAAGGAAAATAATACTATATAATGTCAATATGCAAATAAAAATATAAACAATACACATTTACAAATAAAAAGCATAATTATCTTTTTGTCAGTATTTATTTTAATCATTTTTACATACTAGTATACCTGCAATGTTTCATCAGTTTCATTACTTTAACTTATATATAAGTAAAGTCAATGTTTTTTTCTATTTGTTAATTCACCAACAGACCAACAGACACACCTTCCACAATCTTATCCGCCTGGGACTGTTTGATACATGGGACAGAGAACGATGCTCAGGTAAACATTATGTACGGATAAAGGGACACATAAAGGGAATAAAGAGATTTTATAATGAGGTGGTCAAAAGAATATCTTAATGAATGCATTAATTGTGAATAATTTTAAATTTTTGAAAATAAGTAAATGAGGTTATAAAAGATACTTTGAAATCGGAGACATTACTTGTCCGCACTGTAAAAACACTTGTAATTTTATTTACTGTCCTGCATTTTATAGAAAAAAATATTTTAAAAAGTAAGAAAAGATATACATCATTAATTATTTTAATACTAGTAATTAAATTTATTTCCCCCCGCATTTTCTAATTTCAAAAATTCGATTTTCTTATCTCAGAAAATAGATTTTTCATATCTAACATTCGATGTAAATAATATCCTTAAAATAGACTTTCTGATCTGAGAAAAGGATATTTTTTTTTGACAAAAAGTAAGTGCATCCATTTGATGATTTCATTCTTAATTTGATTAATTTTTAAAATAAAAAATCTGAGGTACTGTGGTATTTTGAATTTTTGATGTGATGCTTCATATATACAATTATTGGTTTCTGGGAGTATTGCTGTTAACATAGTACAATTCTCAATTAAGCTTGGACTTTCATTAAAGCGTGGCATTTTCGTGTCTATGGAATGACAAAAAGATTCTCATTGGTTAAGAAATTAATAACATCAGGAACTTTAAATTGTTGTTGGCAACCATGACACGACTTAAGCTCCACCTCTTTGCCGGGCGAGACAATGTTATTGGTTATTCGTTACACTTGTTGACATTTGCCCGAATTTCTATCCCATGTATATTTCAACAGTGAATGAAAGCTGTGGCAATTTCAGATGCTGATTATGTAACTTCGAGAATGCCACGCCTTACTCAACGTCCAAGCTTAACTTAGAATTGTAATATAAGTTATTACTTCCTACATTTTCAGGCCCACATGGACGTAGCAGTCTTGTTAATGAAAAATGTACACAAACCTTTAGAAGAAGTGGCTATAAACAAAAAGAATCAGACTCAGAAACTCAATTCTTACCGAGACCAGTTCGAGGAGACTATGGATAAAGTGGAACACGACCTTCAAGTCGTACGTATAGGCCTACACTGCTTTCTTTTAGGTCGGCGTTTTAGCTTTTTCATCTCACACTTGCATACTTCACATGCTTCTCTGAATCTGACCAACATGTATATTTTAACGCTTGAATAACTCTTTCGAAAAATGATATACAACTCTGTATTCAGCTTACAACAAGTTCTTTTCAATCAAGCAACCTGCGATGTAGTTCATTGATTAAAAATTTTCTCTCCTTGTAAACAACTAAAGGGGGATAACTTTTGGAATTTCCTGTTCAAAAACCACTCTAACAATTTGTTCCAAAATGTGCATACATGCAGTAGATATAGTCATGTACTAAATATACAAAAATAACGAAAATTAAACGACAGGAATTTTTGGGGTAGGTGTGTTGTACATCCTTATGGGTTTGGGGGTTGTGGGGGTTACGATTTATTTCTTTGAGTATTATTTTCTATTTTCAAATCGCAAGAGAGATAACTGCATGGGCGTGGAAGATATCAATAAAATCAATTTAAAGAGAAGAGACGATACTTTTTTTTAAAAGCTTTTTTACGGTCACATCTTCATTAGCCACTCACTCGTACATTCTAATTCCAAATTCAATCTAGATTGATTCTTGCCACATGAAGATGGTAAATCGACTCCAAAATTAACGCGAATTCGGAATTAAAGTTCACGTGCGAACGCAAATCGGGCTTACATTCGTATTATGAGGAAAATTCAATCACTGAGTACGTAAAAAAAATAATGGCAGATTTAGCTGGTTCATCCGCTCGCCATTAAAATCAGAGCTCTTGCGTGAACAAGAATAAATGACATTTCTCAACATTCTTTGCCTATGTGTAAGAAGGCAGAGACGAATTTTTTATTATTCATAAACTAAATAAAATATTTTTTTAAATGACTTTTCATATTTCATCCTCTTGCTTTTATTTCAAGATTTTTTTATCATTATTTTCTTTTAGGAATAAATACAAGCAATTAATATGTAGTACATGTACACCAACAATTAATATGTAGTACACCAAAAGATTTGGAAAAATATTGTAACCTTTGCAAGGACAACTTTTATTATTTACTATTAATTTCAAAAAATGAGAGTGATAAATTAATTCCATGGTCAAAAAAATTATTCATAGCTTAGCATGGTAAGCTTCAAAACATTGTAAAAATGAATTTCAACAATATTTTTGGAAAAGTTTTTGCAGCTTTAGTCTTTTCATGATGATTCATTTACTCAAGTGATACAACCTTTGTGAAAGGAAGGAAAATCGAGAGTTTTGCCGAAATTCTTCTGATAATCTCTCACACTGAACGATATCCTATCACACTCTGATAAGATATCACTTTTATTCACTACGTATTTCACGGTTGAAAATTTAATAAATTTTACTTTTATTAAAAAAAATACGAAGTGTTCCAATTTTGGTAACAATTACACGTGGTTCTTGTAGTTTAGCAGCTAACTAATTCCAAGGAGGATTTCCATATCAAAACTCATCTGCACAGGGAAAGTCAAATTTTTACGCCAAAAACGTTTTACTTCGGTATTTTTGGACCTTGATTTTTTTCTCTTAGAACAGTACAAATTACGTGTAACTTTTTTTATTGATGTAAAAGACAGAGGAGATAATTTGTTACCTTTTTTCCACATGCTAAGACTCATTTTTAGCCGGGCTTATTGCTCAAAGAGCAATTGCCGGCTTATGTGATCCTTTTCAAGGCAGGATGTTGACCCCATAGTCGCCATTTTAAAGTTACGTGCAAAAATATAGTTCTTACTCTCAACCGCTTTTGAGATAATACAAACGCTAAATAAAGCAACAAAAATAAAACGAAGTTTTATCTATATAAAATAAACATTAGTAGTAATGAGACTTTGAAAACTTCATAAGTCAAAGAACATAGTTCATTAGCGTAAGGATTTTTGATAATCAGTGTTACCGTAGTTCTCTACACATACGAGGTAAAGCAGGAGAGGGAACCAGACTTGCCTGTTTGTTTACATTCAGCTGCGGTACCAGATTAATTCTGATTCTGACAAAATCGGACCGTGGTATTAGGATTAAAAACTTACTGTCAGTGTCTTATTTATATTTTATCAGAATATAAACGTGATTCATGTAAGAAATCCATTCTACTCTGTAAATGAGCCCGGCTCTCTGTACTTCTGAGTACTTTGATTTTTTCTTAATGAAAGCGTTTGGTTTTAATTACGTCTATACTATTTTTGGATCTGCTATTTCACTCTCAACTCTAATAGTAGTCTGTTAAATTTTTTTTGGTACTTTTCAAACTGAAAAAAAAACTTCGCCGTATATAGATGTCTAGACAGCAAAGAAAACTTTAAAATAACGTAAGAACGCTTCACACAAAGGTTTTAATTTCTGTGATTAAAAAATTAACATCAACTGAAGAGAGAAGGGACGAACATTGAATGTATTTCCAATTGGTCTTAAAAACAGTTATGTGAGGAAAAACCATGCATTTCGTTTGCCCAATAGAAAATATACTCCAAAGGCAATAGAATAATGATTTTCTGTTGGCATAGCTCCAAACAATCTAAAGGTGTACTTTCATAATTTTATCCCCTCTCAACGGAGTTAACGGTAACACGCTCGTAAGGGTGTGTTAGTTTGGGTGTACGTCATCGTCTCAAGCCAGATGGGAGAGGAGCGTACATTTTGGCCATGGTTTGCGACGATGGGTGTACGTGTGTGTAATAGTTCGTCCTGGCGTGAAACGGAAGCGACATTTGCACCGGGATCAATATTGAATATGTTCTTTGCGAGGGGATACTCCGTTTAGTAGCACCAGACCCTTGTGAAAATGTGTCCTCCCATTGACAACATTTGAGATACGGGGGGGGGGATCAGGAAGTTATCCCCCTCCCCCCAAAAATGGTCGAATCGAAGCTTTTTACGCTAGATCTCTCTCTCTCTCTCTCTCTCTCTCTCTCTGACAGTCTTTGTTTTATTATAGGCAGAAAAGAACTACGAGACTTCAGTGAAGCTTTACCAGACCAGTTCTAACTATAACGCCCGCCTTCAGTTCCACAGCGCTCACAACGAATACCTTTGTCAACTGTGTGCTTCCAACAGGACCATAGAGGAGTTCCAATATCTCATTCCACAGGTCTTAGAGGTATACGACACTTGTCCAAACAATTATCTCAAATCCTGACAGTCCCTTCATCCCAGAATAATGACCTTGCATTAACTAGCTGGTCTGAAATCGACCAGCAATTCTCGGCCAAGATCTTGCAGTCTAAGAGGAATAACTCTAAAATCAGCGACTATTTCCTTCAAGAATGATTTTCTCAGCATGATCACATGAGTTGTATGGATTATATTATATACACAAAACTGATATATTTTATTTTTACTTTTGACCAGGAGCTAGAGGAGATTTATATAGACACCAGTAACACTGTCAACATAGCCATGGAGAGTCACGCGTTAATGCTGCTCACCAAGGTATGATATCTAGGTCAAACTTAAAGATGTACGCGACTGACATTCAGAAAAAAATATTTTATAATTATACAATGTAACAATATAAACCAAAAACAGTTTATTCCAAGAAAAATAAGGTACTGTCTTAGATACTTCAGTGCTAATGAACATCCATACATAAATGTTTTAAACTATATTGTATACTATGAAGCTAATTATGCTATAAATCAAGAGGCTCTCATTAAGTATAACTTAAGGTAGATCGCGGGTTTACTGTCTGCCTGAAAACATAGGCTGAAAAATTGTCAGCTAACTCCTCTTGTTTTAAATTTTTCTTTCTGAAATTTATATGAGATTCGTCTGCGTGGTTAGATTGTAATCGTTATTCAAATGCGCTAATGTTGATGAGAACAGATGACGCTTTTTCAATGAAATATATAGTAAAATGTCCCTTTTCTGCCGGTAAACGCATTTTAAAACCATAATCATAACATTAAAACGAAGCAGACGAATTTTATATTACTCGATACAATGAATGAGGAGTAAATTTAGAATCGATTTATCAAAAAAAATTAATATGTGTTCTCGCTCAATTTCTTGCAAAAAAACTTTAAAGTTTTACAATTTTTCAGCAAAAGTATTATATTTTCATCACGACGTTATATTACGTTGGTGCGACGTCATTTTTTT
>PRKT01000037.1:454893-484242 GCA_003671525.1 Saccostrea glomerata | reverse complement strand
TTGTTAAACAAATAAAAATAAAATAGATTTAGTGTGTACTATGTAGACTAAATTAAACAAGCAAAACAAAATCCATTAAAGTGAACAAAAATTAAAATGCAGGGCTGGCAACAGATCTGTTTTTGTATTCTATTAACAATTAGGCAAGTATTTTAGAAAGGTACGTACACACAACAGATATCAGCGTTAAAAACTACGTATAATTTTATAGACAACCTTGATCAGAACATCAATTATTTTCAATTACATAACAAAATATTTAAGAACAAACAACCTTTTAGGTCATATATATTTCACTTTTTACTGCATACAGTACTGCTGAAGATATTTTTGCTTGCTAATCTGAGCGCGGTAATCTTTTTACGTCAAATCCTATTGTGACGTCAGCAAACCCGCGATCTACCTTAATTAAGCAGGTTTGACTGTATTCCTTTTAAATCACTGTTAATAAGTACAGCTGCCCTCAATGATTTGTAATAAGATGAGTACAATTTGTTATAACATGATTGTCCTCATTAAATAAGTAGGACAAGGTAGATAACTCTGGCAGGCTTCCAATATTTACATCACATCAATGCCAGAGACGATCGTATATTTTGGTTGTGGTGTGCGAGGAAGCAATTCCAGAAGCTAGTTAAAAGACATGTCGAACGTATTGACTTAATTTACTTGCCGTAATTAAATTGTGTTCTGTGTAGAAACTAAGGATCTGGGTTAGCTGTAATTCCTGTGTCACATCAGATTATCAGAGATGCCACTGTGCAGGTTTAGATACCATATGTTCTGTGGGACTCCATAGAAATGATACTGGTATTGCTCATAGTCACAGGTTGAAATGTTGAATCCGTTGTTTAGACTACCTACTGGTGTTAATGAGAAGGGATCTGTAACTCATGTTGATTTGAAAAAATTACAGAAATCAAATTCAAAGATCTTTTAATTTTTATAATACTTTAACTGTGTAAGCTGATTTTCACCCAAAGAACTACTGTATACAGGGTTATTTTCGCCCCGTATTATTTTCGCCCTTTCACATCTGAAAACAAGTTTGCACCGTTTTAAATTCGCCCAAAAAAGATTTTTGTTTAAGATATTATACAGTTTACTTTGAATTCGCCCTGTTTTAAATTCGCCCACGCAAGACTAGGGCAAAAAAGGCGAAAATTAAATGGGGGCGAAAATTTCCTTGTATACAGTAATCAGAAACTAAACTTCCTGGCTTGACAATCCTGTTGTTATTGATGAGATGTCATTTTATTTTTTTAACTTGTAAAAATATTATTGAAAAACTTATGTAGATATTTCTAACTCAGAGAAAAATTATTGAAAAACTTTTGTAGATATATTTGATATACTTTGAATTCAATCAATATTCTTTTCCTTATTTCAATCCCAGATGCTGATATATTAACATCTCTACACTACATTACCTAGCAATGTTTAGCTTAGGGCTTAGAGGAAAGAGATTTTTTTTTATTGTAATTTTTTGTTGAATTTTGTTATCTTTTGATTTATGGCTTTTTATTAAATGTATTTGTAATACCTATAATAAGAAGAGATATAACTCAAAATCAAAAATAGAAGTTCGTAATTGATACAAAACTAGAAAGGACATTGTTTTAATAAAGAACTGCTATAATTTTTGCATTTACCATTATAAAGTTGTGGCATTGGTAACTTTTGATGTGTATGACCTAGCCATTCTTCATGTGACCTTGCTTCAGGGTCATGACACTTGTTATGAGCTGATGATGATGCATACAACTGGGACACATATAAACTGGTATTCCCAGAGGGATACCACTTTTAAAACTCTATCCAATCCCATTGGCAGATCTGGAGTAATCTAATATTATTTACACTGGTCACAAACAAGATGCAGTGACAAGCCCATATTTCAATACAAAAAATGTCATTTTATAATTGACAGTTAATGGAATTAAATTTTTAAGCTTTTTGATCCCTGAATATGAAATTTTGACCCCTGAATATGAAATAGGTACAATGTACCTTCCAGTTTAACCTAGTTTTTTTTCCATAATTTATAACTACATGTATTGTGATTTTCCTCCCAAAGAGGTAGGTTCACTAACTCCATAAAATGGCCCTGTCATTATACCAATTAACTTACATGTACCAGATCCTAACGTCCCATTTCGAACATCAACAAACTTACATGTACCAGATCCTAACGTCCCATTTCGAACATCAACATAAAGTAGAGACTTAGTTCTTTCATTTCCTGTAAAAAAAAATCCTCTAGGAGTCCAAGTTTGGAAACTCAGGCGTTGTGAATCTGCAATGTTCTTGATTTTTGAAGGAAATGGGTGAAATTGAGCATCTTCAACTGTCGATAAAAATATGAGCCCACCCCGCAATCCAAAATTTTTTTCATGGATTAGAATCTTCTGAAACAGTTCTTTCATTATATAATTAAACATTTTAGTTCAGAGGTTGGGGGCTATTCAAAATATTCAAAAACAGCTTAAATTTTTAGTCACTTTTAAAGAAATTTTCAAGATTTGAGGAAAATGACGAAATTCATGACGTCATAATACATGGACAAGAGAAAAAATTACGTCATTTTTATTTGATATGAAGTCACCAAGGGTCCAAGTGAAATTTAAACTATTTTAAACTAAAACAGAGTAGTTCTGATTTTTCAGAAATTAACAGGGCCAAAAGTTGCACAAGGCGAACTTTGTTCTTTATGATATATCTGATGAATTCTGATTTTTTTTTATTTCTGGACAGTCAGATGAGCAGCACGATCGTTTTAAGGAGATGTTGAAGTTCTGTCGTCAGGTGAATCCACAACTTGATATCTCGTACTTCATGAACGCCATCAACACAGAGCCAACAAAGATGGAGATATCTACACATACCTTCAGACCAGCAGACGTCAATATCTACAGCACAGAGGTAATACTAAGTTAGTGGAAATTTCAGCGAGACGCAAATTTAGCGATTTGTCCTTAAAAACTGGTATTTTATATTTAGCGAGATGTAATTTTAGCGATTTTAAAATGCCCACTTAAGAATTTAACCTATAACAAGTAAAACGCAATCAATTTTTAATGATATTCAATTTTAGTGATCTTAGCACCCTCGCTTATAATGCCAAAATTAAATCCTCGCTAAAAATTATGCTTATATGGTAAATATCTTAAGAATATACCCAGATATCAACATCTATACAACAAAGGTAAACCAATTATGTGTACCTCTACATGCACAGATATCAATATCTATAACACATGTACACAGGTAAAAAATCCCTATACATACAGATATCAACATCTATAACATAAAGATAAATCAACTCTCAGTACAAACAGATATCAGCATCTTTAACACACTGGTAATCAATTTTATCTGTATTGCAGATATATGTATCACACAGATTAATTGAAGCCTTATTTATAGAAATTTCTTTAACACAGAGGTATACAATTTGTCTAAACATAGACATTACCATCTGTAACATTCATATGTAGACACTATAATCTTTAAACTTTATGTACCTATAACTCTTCATGTGTATCTTTTTGCATGTGTTTTATATAGAAGAGTTATATCCCTTTATGCATTGAATCTTACAACTTGAGCAAGCAAATATTATGATTAATGTATCACTGCATTTATCATTACACCTGTAATAGATAACTCCTGTGAAAAATTGAGAATCATTAATCCATGCTGTTCAGCAGATTCCCTTCTCTTAGGGGCTGAGTATTGAACACAACGTGTAGATTTTTTGGTTTGAAAGTAAAATGCCCTGACACTATAATGGCAAGCAAATTTTATTGTACAAATTTTATTAAAATACAGCGTACAGAAACATAAAGTATATTCTTCTCTTTTTTAAAAAGAAAAATAAGGCATTGGTATTTCCATATATACAAATTACAATTCTGAGGCCAAACTTAATAGCAGAAACATGTGGAGGAAAGTAAATTGCATGCACGGATAAACGGAGCTGACCTTGAATTCTACGGCAGGCTGTTTGTCGGAAACATCTCTCTCAATTTGCTAAATCAATGTATCCAATGTAATACAAACAGCTAGAGCTATAGGTGTAAACAGAAATCTATCATCAGCCACCTGAAGAGAAATCTGGATAAATTCACAGAACTCACAAACATAAAGTGAATTTTAGGATCAATTCATAGAACTAAGACATTAATTAACCTAAAGTAAAATTAGGCAGAATTCACAGACTGCATTTGAGTTCTTTCAATTGATCTCAATCTTTACTTCTTGTGTCAAAGTTCTGTAAATTTACTTTGAAATTCAATGGACCAGAAAACATGAAACTTTTGTGAAAGCTTAAATTCTTATTAATACACAATAAATCATAGATGATAAAACTTTTACTTAAGGAATGAAGCTTATTTCAACTTATGTTATCCGATATAACATAACTTGGGGCAGTTTACGCTTTATAAACTGCGAAGCGGTTTATAAATGAGCATAAACTGTCCCAAGTTTTGTTATATCGGATAACATAAGATGAAATAAGTTTCATTTCTTATAATTTAATTTCAATGTAGATAATGAGACAATATTTCCTCCAGAAAAAAGCTTCAAAGTGAGCATTATTTTATAAGTAACGTCAAGCGGAGTGATACGTTTTTGACGTTACTCATTGTGACATAGGCAAGTTATGTTATACGAAATGGATAAACCCTTTTAACCAATCAAATGACGCGTTACAACTGAAATTAAATTATATAGGAATACATATTAGAAAAAAATCTGTTAAATCATGATTATAGTCATAATTTATGTATACCAAAGTCATCCTCAGTTATTGTAGAATCAAGTTTGTTAGTTTAAATCATGCACCTTTCCCTGCCCCTGCTGGAGTGGGTGGGGTGGGGGATGAAGGTAAGGGGAACACTTTTCAATACTTAAATGATTTCTGATTTTTCTTCAAAGTCCTCATGCGAGTGATGTGGCCCATAGACCTCATGTTTATAATTAGAAACTAAAACATTTGAACAAAATTATTTCATTTTAATTTCACTACCCTCTAGTAAGTAGTTTTCTTACTGAGGTGATCAGTCACAGAATGGTCATCTAGGACTATAACACACAGTTCACATCAAATGCTGTCAAAGCAATATATTATTTTTTGACGTTAATTATGGAAAGCTTTCTTGGTCCCTGTCTCAGGACATGAAGTGCACATATCTTCAGCTTCAAGTAGCTGCACTTCACTGACAATAAAATCAGGGCAATTCAAACAGAGTGATGGGCCAAATATTTATAAACATATGCAGCCTGAGAGAGAGAGAAGGATAGAGAAAGAGAGAGATGGGGTGAGAATAAGAGAGAGAGAGAAGTGACTTCCTGTTAAGTATAGGATAGAGGACACCTGGGTTGATTATATATGATCATCTGACACTGTGTCCAGTATCTTTACTGCTCTAACCCCCCTACACATACTGGCTGGCAGCTGATGCAAGCTCTGCAGTCAGTTTTCTGTCAGAGTTCATTATTTTGAAGTTTTGACATCAGCACCAGAGAACACAAAAGCTAGAACCTCTCTAATGCACTCAAGTCATAGAGTGCCTTCTTTTACAATATTACTTGTTTACTTCACTTGAGGGGATAAAAATTAAACAAAAAATGATTGTTTTCTCATTATTTTCTAATCTTCTACACCAGGTTCATATGTTCCGTTGCATCTATCATTGTTTTTTTCTTCAGAAGTTGTATTGTGCACTCTATGGCTGATTTATGAATTTAATCTACCGAGTAATAATGCTCGTAAGATAGGCCAGGATTAATGTCATCTTTGATGTTTACTATTTATTTACGAGGCCTTTTTTCTTACCCCTGTGTTACGGAGATAATGGAATATTGGTGATGTAATAGTCAACAAAAAACAGCTTACTAAATGTGCAAATTCCTGCATCAAAACCTGCATGTCTGATATTTTTCATTTTGTAAAAGCTTGTCTTAATTCATTGCATGTTGCAGTCAAAAAAACTGTAGGTATTTTATCAATTATTTTGTTATTTAGCAGGAATTTTTCTAAAATAAACATGATATCTAATGTAAAAAAAAAAATTAAAAAAAAAAAAAAAGAATTACCGGTACATATCAAATATCTCACATGATGTAATCGAGATGAACATTATATAGATAATTTTTATTAAAATAGATTTAAATTCATGTCACATTTTAAGCAAGTGAAGATAACTTAAGTAAAACCTACTGCATTTATTTTATAAATTGTCTGCAAATTTTGTCGGCCAGTCTGGTCCATACAATCAAGATTAGGGAAACTTTAAGTAATCAGCTATAACAGAATCTGAAACCACTATACTCCCCTCAATAAATGGTGATCACCAATTATTAAATTAATTATATTGCTGCAATGGGGAGTAAAATCAGGACTAGAAAATTACACAGCACTGTAAAACTCACACTGATTTCCCCAAATCTTAAAAAAGTATGCTTGCTTTTATTTGGTGTCTTGTTGTTCTCACAAGTTAACAGATCAATTACTACTTGAAGCAATTAAAGGAATTATTTTTACACTTTCTAGGCTAGAACAGGGTCTTTTTTAAAAAAAAAAAACAAAAAAAAAACTAGTTCTTGAATTAATTATAAGACAGCACCATTAAAATCTTTACTCACTTTTAGACATACGTAAACTCTTTTTCCACAGATATACTTTGAAATCACAAATTTTCATGGGGATTTAAATTTTGTTGTTTTCGAGGTATCCAAGGACCCACTAATTTATGACCGCCAGGAAATGTAAAATGTTACATGCAGAATTACTCAACAATTAATCATCTACAAAATTAAATCCCCAGGAACCAAGAGTTTCTTCTCAAACCACGAAAATTTGACCCCAGGAAAATATGTGATTCTACAGTGATTGCTCTAATGTTGAATTGCTTTTCATTATCCTTTCTTTAGACTTTTCATGCCTCATCTAAAGTCTCCTTTTGTAATATGAAATTTAATTTTGGCTGGTTAGCATAATTTCATTGGATAAAAAATGTTAGTTACAATGTAATATCAAATTACTTGTGATAAAGTTTGTGTTATAGGGAAGTTATACTGGACAGTATAACCAGAAAATACAAAGTCAATTTTCAACTGTGTGTGATAAACTCATTCAGTTAATTATTCACTAATCCATTGTATATGGTTAACTATCCATTGTGTGGGGTTAACTCATACCAAGTCAACTATCCACTTTGTGGTTAACTATCCACTCTGTATGTGGTTAACTATCCACGCTGTGTGTGATTAACTATCCACTGTCTGGTTAACTATCCACTGCATTTGATAACCTATCCATTGTGTGGATCAGTCAACTCATACCGAGTCAAGTATCCACTGTGTGGTTAACTATCCAATCCTTGAGTGATTACTATCCACTGTGTAACTGTACAATCTGTGTGTGATTAACTATCCACTTAGTGTGGTTGATATCCAGTGTGTATGGTAAACTATCCAATCTTTGAGTGGTTAAATATCCACGTTATAAGAGGTTAACCCAGCTTTCCTCTGTTGTAGAACCTGACAGTGAACCATCTTATCATAGATCCCCACACTGAGTCCACCATCAAGGATCGACGCCAGAAACTTCAGAAGGAAGCCGCCGTACTCACCTCCTACATCAAACACAATCAGGACAACATACACACACTGATGATGATATGTCAAAGGTCAGTATCTATGTAGTTATAGTGATAGGTCAGAGGTTATGAAATTCACTTAAAGATAGGTCAATGGTCAGCAATCATTCATAGTGATATGTCTCATAAACAATAAACTCGCTATTACCCTCAACGTATTTAAATAGTTGTATAATATTACTCTTTATTATACCTCTGTGAATTTGTTCTTTATAAAAATATGACGAATAAACATGCTATCTTTTCCAAACAGCCCCTACTGTGAAATAGTTTTTGTGCTATCTGCCCATGGTGAAATAGTCATCAAACTATTCACCGGCAGCATTCTGTTTCCCTCGCTTTTCATCTCGGAAAACTTATGATTTTATACGGATTGTGATGTATATATTATGACATAACAAAAGTAAAGTCAGCATCGGTATAATAAAACACCTTTTACTGACCCTTCGGACAATAGCAAGTTTATCGTCCCCCTCGACAGCAAACTATTTCCCTCGGCTGCGCCTCGGGAAATAGTTTGCTGTCTTGGGGGACGATAAACTTGCTATTGTCCTCATAGCCAGTAAATAGATGTATAATGTTTGTTTAACATCCCTATGGAGAATTTTTTCATTCATATGGAGACGCCACCCCTTGCCAGTGGAGAGTTAATTGCTTAAGATATTTACTTGGTACTCAGAGCCATTGAGCAAGAATCTTTTTTGTGACAGCACCTTCTATGTTCGTTTGTTGTTTAACGTCCCTCTCAAGGATTTTTCAATCATATGGAGATGCCACCAATTGCTGGTGGAGAGCTGCAACTTTTGACCTATACTCAGCACTCAGGGCCATTGAGTAGTGAGGGATCTTCTTTGTGCCTGCACCTACTATGACCGACCCTGGTTTATATGGTCTTATCTGAAGGACTGGTCACTATGTCCTACAGTGGGTTCAAACCCATGACATAAGGATAAAGTCATTACTCCAAGACTCTAGAGAGACTACCAATATGCCATGTTGACAACTAGCATATACTGTGAAGCAGCACCTCAGATTATACGGTCTCATCTTAAGGACCAGTATCCACATTCTGCAGTGGGATTCAAACCTGAAACCTATTGATTAATTCCATACTCTCAAGCACTCTAATAACTATGACATGAGGGTGACTATCACACTATGTAAAGGGAGAAAAGTATTGAGTTCTACAGCAATTTTTATACTTTATCTGTGAATATATCACTTCTGATATTTCTTACTGTGAAAATATTATTTGCAAAAAGATCATTTTCATTCAAGAGATACATTACAATATTTGACTGTTGGAAATGTAATAAAAAAGTAAAAATAATAGCTTTTTTTTTTTAAAAACAATCATTTCGATTGTATAATGAAGATTTTGCAAAAATAAGCATTTCTTTCTTAATTTTTTTTGCAATGTCAGTAGCCGTGTTGGTTTATATCATATATAAGGGGTTTAGTTGCTTCATTACGGAGATACAGGTAAATAAACATCTCAAACTACCAGATAACTCGATCCAATCTCAGATCTCCCTAATAAACATGTACAGAAAACAACAGGCTAGGGTATCAGCTATCACGATTTTCTCACTTTTATGTACGTCAGTGGTGAACTCTGATTTTGAGGTCAGTGTACTCTTGCAAAATTCAATTCACAGCGATGTTCAAATATATTTTAATTCTTAGACTAGATATACACTAAATTGCCTCTGTAACAGAGGGTAAAACTCAGCAATATGGAGCAAGGATAGATACTGAATTTAAGTCAGGCACATTTTGATTGGGAGAGAGAGGATGGACCATGAATGATTGAAGAGTCAGAGAAAATGTTTAGGCATCTCCACTTTGTGTATGGAGTCATTGGAAATGTATAGGCATCTCCACTTTGTGTATAAAATCATAGAAAATGTATAGGCATCTCCACTTTGTGGTGTGAAGTCAAGAAAAAACTGTTAGAGCATCTCCACTTTGTGTGTGGAGCCAGAGAAAAAATGTGAAGGTTCTTCCACTTCATGGTATGGAGTCAGGGAGAATTTGTATTGCATAAAGAAATACCCCTCTTTGTGGTGTAGAGTAAAAGAAAGTTTAATGGCCACTTTGTGTCTGGAGTCAAACTTTTATGGCATCTCCACTTGATAACTTGATATTCTCTTTCATTCTTTCTAAATGCTACTCCTTGCAAAGTTTGGGCCCAGTTTGATATACAATGTACAGGTTTAGAAATTATTCATATTATGAATCTTGTTCTACGTGCATTTTTCCTCCTGGACTTCTACCAGTAGTTTCTCAGCTAAAGTTTCACATGAAACAGTAATTCTTTGGATATCAGGTTTAATATTGGATGGCCATATAAACTTTGATCAGTTATAGTTATCAGTATTTAGATATCATACAAGAATCTAGTCCGGAGAATGCATGACAGCATAAAAAGTTGCTGAAATAAATAATTTAAACAAATTCAAATTCCACAGATCCTTTGATCCGTATTACTATGAATTAATAACCATAGTGTTCAATAAAGCCGAAAAGCACCTGCACTATAGGACAGAGACCTCAGTGATTTTCTTAGAAGTTAAGTCTGCAGGGACCCTGGGTTATAGTTAACATTGACATCCTCCCATGACCTGAACTGAGAGGTCAAATCCTACTCTATTGGTCATCCTGGCATCCTAACATGACCTGAACAGAGATGTCAAATCCTGCTCTATTGGTCATCCTGGCATCCTAACATGACCTGAACAGACATGTCAAATCCTACTCTATTGGTCACCCTGGCAGTCCCAGAGAGGGGTCAAGAATTGATTAATCCGAGGAAAACCAGGCTTATTAGGAAACACTTTATATCCCCAAGAGCTCATTCTGACAGGTTATGCTTAGGAATTCATCTAATTTTTATGAATTATTTAAAGATTCTGGTAAAATTCACCTGAATTTATGAATAATTGAAAGATTTTTGGCAAAATCCAAAAGATAGAAACTTTCCATAGATTACAAACCATGAAGCAGTAGAAATTCCTAACTTACAAGTTCTAAAGAATTATTTTGACTGATATCACAAAAAGGCATTGTATGTAATTATGTTATTATTTGATTAATTGAATTTTTCAATGAATTAATTATATTAAGTACAGAAATAAATAAATTTCAGCCCCCTCACTTTGACTGATTTAATCCTCCCCCTCTCTGTCATAAAGGTCTGCCTATACACCCCCTCATTTACTTTACAGGAAGGAAAAGTTTCCAAGAAAAATTAAGATCCCTTCAGATAGATGTTAATTAATCAAGCATGTTGTTCACATAATTAGTCTTTGATTATGGCTACCATCTGCTGGTTTCCTTTTCTTCCTCCTGTCTATAAGTCGATTGAAGATTTCCACATCAAACATCACAACCCATCTCCTCTAGCACATGAAAAGTAAAATATTTCCTCCCCATATTGATCCGTTAGCCCCGAGTTAAATATTTATTTCTGTCAGATAAAATTTCACAGGACATAAATCTAGAGGGCCCTACAGATGTTAACTATTCGCATGGCAATAAACCTCCTTAGCTCCCGATTTCTCAGAACATGCATATATCTGCCATAAAAAAAGTTCTTCATGCATAAAGTATCAGAAACATTCAGTATGTAGTAATTAAAGATTTAATGGACTGGGGTTTGATCAGTTTCAGTAGGGATCAAGAGTCGGTAGAGTACAGTACACTAGTACAGTACAGAGAGGTACTAAGGTACAGTACTGGTACTGACTGGGGAGAGAGTACTTAGTGAGAGGTACTGATGGGGAGGGAGATAGGGGAGGTGATGGTCAGATAAAACATGGCTCCCTGCTGAGTTCCTACATAAGACAGATTCTCCCTGTCTGCTCAATTAATCCTCTTCCTCATACCAGAGAACATTACAACATACACTGAAACCCTGCCATCTTCATGTGGTGCAGGAGGATGACAGGATTACTCCGAAACTTGTTTCATTTGTCGTTTGCAATGGAGATTTAATATTGAAGTCTTTTAGTAACATATTTCTTGGAGTTCACAAACCAGACCATTCTAAGTGGAATCTACTCTGAGGAACTCAGAAGAGACATGCGTCTATTAGTTATGATAGTGATTCTCTGAGGGAATTTGATTATGGAATCAATGCCTAGACAGGATACTGTTTATAATGGACAAACACATTAGCTATGATAGCTTCAAGTCAGAAGACTAGCTCTACTAAGTGAGATTACCAATTAATCTTTCTTTAAATGTCACTGATTCGCATGGATTGTAATTTTACTAAATACGTGACAGTTTTGAATATCCCCTTAGTTGGTTGCTTTTACATGTTGCATCATTAGCAATTCATAGGGAATCAGCTTGCAGTGCGAATTAAGGCCTCCAGTTTTCAATTTGAATGTGCGTTTTAGTTAGAGCACCAACATGCCATAGGATGTAATATTAAGTCCCAGATCACTTAAATCTGATGGCAACGTACTGCATTTATTGAGGAAAAAAACGCGGAACAAAACATTTTTTCTTGATGACTAATTGGAGTCTGGAGGTACTTTACTTGTAATTAGGAGATTTGCATATTTTTTTAATCGGTGTAGATCTTTAAAGAGCTGCTTACGGATTTTCTGCCGCTGTTCCTTGCGTTTTGTGTGCCTCTCGCAGGCCCAGCAACAATACATCAGGATCGTATAGGCAGCGAGTGCTTATACTGGAAACTCATTACACTTTAGTTTGATGTTTGGCAAAACAAATAGAATTTGGAGAATACTTCAAGCATTTTGTTCTTTGGTTTAATATCTGATTTGAGAAAAAAAAATCCAGATTTTTTTGTTTGTTTTTATGGGAGTTTTTTTTTATCCTACTTCTTCCTGAAACTATGGTTTTCTACAGCTAATGCACAGTGTAAGAGGTCTTGGATGCCAGATGACATCACTGCTTTGTAATGGATAGATTTTGACAACCCTCTACAGGTTTTTTTGCACTCATTAATTGAAGAGGTTGCTCATTTGCCAGAAATACGTTGATTTCATTTCTTTTTCTCTGGAGTCTGTGTTAATTACCCAATTTAACCATGTGCAAAATGCAAAGGACATAAACAGATCATTCATTGAGTGACTTTTATCACTAAAGGCAAGAAAATTGAAAGATGTGTCCTTTTTTCAATATCATTTGGTACTTTTTTGTGTAGGCGAGTTGAGACAGTGAAATATACCTTTATTGATAATTGTATTACGGATTTTGTGATGTCAGCGACAGAGAGTGAGCTGTCAAACTCTGTGTTGCTACGACAGCGCGAACAAAGGAATGGGGAGACCTACAAAGGGAGCTTACTCCAGGCTCAGGGGTCCATCTCCCGCCAAAATAGTGGGGAAGAGGACTTAAAAGTCCGTCGTCAAATGCACAAACAGGAGAGCAAGGACAGCGGGATAGTGACGGAAATGTCCACTCGACCAAAGGATTATGGTCGAAGCAAAACCGAAAAAATTCATAGAACAGAGAGTAGCAAAGCTAAATCGCGGAAAAGTGAGAGTTTTAAGTCAAGTGTAAAAAGGAGTCAGAGTATGAAGGCCCCCCATTCTGACAGACATTTGTCGCAATCCTCAAATAAGAGTACGGGAAATTTAAAAGACCTCGATAACGACAACCAGGTAAGGAATTTCATTTTCTAACCATTTTTTGTTTTAATTTTTTGGCAGAAATTTAGCTAATCATCTATACTCAAAAGTGTATGAAACTCAGGGGGATATGTGTTGCAAGAGGAATGAAATTCGGTTGGCAAACCTGCAGTTAGCAGCTATCCGAGCTCAGGTAAGAGCACGACAGGTAATTATCTGATATTGATCTTCTACTGATTTAAAAGTCAATTTTAATAAATCCTGGAACTGGCTACAGCTAATTAGCTATCTAAGGGTATGGAGATCACTGTTCTTAGCTGTAGAAACAAATTAACACATCTAATATAAGACTTTTATTCATTCCGGATCAATATTTGTTAGATTCTGAAGCAGGGTTTTTTTTTAATGTGCAAAAAACGTTCATTTAAAGATTAATTGTATTTTTTCTAAATTATAAGATTTTTACTCATTCTAGATCAATATTTCTAAGGAAGAATGTACACTTTATTGTATTTTATTAAATTATTTGATTTTTTTATAGGTAAAGAACGTACACATTATTGTGTTTTATAAAATTGAATATGATAAATGTGCGTGCTTTAAGCATGTTAGGCTAAACAAAGAATCTCTTTGGAGTAAATGGCCACAAAAATTGATAGCCTAGCCTGAGTCAAAAACATTTACCCAGCATTAAAATGACAGCTTTGATATTCCTGATATAGAAAATCCACCTCCCCGATGCCATTTTTTGCTCATTGTATCTTTATGGTAAGGAGATTATTGTTTTTTGTAAGTTTTCCCATTCCACACACCGCAGTGTTTTATAGAACCACTGATAAATGGTCTGATCATTTCACCATACACCCAAAGCTCGTCACTTCTGATGCTTTATAAAAAAAAAAATGCATTTTTTTCCCGACTGCATATACTTTTTTATTTCTGCCAAGGGAAAACAACGCTGCTAGCATTTCTTAGTAATTAATCTTGGAACATCCCTGTAGAATTTTTTTAACCCTAGATATCATAACCATATGGTGTTACGTCCATATCGCTATTGTATATTAGGGAAATTTTTTGGAGGGAAATCAATCAACTGCAATGTAGAGAGAACAGGTTGTGATGCTAATGTACCTGCCTGCCTTCATGGGAAAGGTTTTGGGATGTTCTTGCATTAGTGCATGGTTCATTTACATATCTGAAATTCTAAATAATTACCAAAAAATGGATGGAAAGCAAACTCCTCTCTTGAGAGAAAAAACTTCAAAAAAGATATGATGATGGCAGATCTAAATATATGTCATAACTATTAGGTGGAGCCACAGAAGAAATTGTATGAGACACATGTTAAGAAGATAGATAAAATTTGAACCCCTCCCCTCTTTATTTTAGAGAAGTTGAAAAGAAAATTCAAGGGAGTTTCCTGATCTAATTATATTTTGATCTTTTTTTTTGTATTCATTCTTTGGAATATCAAATTCTTTGAGAAAATTTTGATAGATACTGACAAGTTCAGCATTTTTTACACAAATTATCACATTTTCATTATTATTTAAAAGATACAATTTTTGTCTGCTTACTGGCAATATGAGGAGTACATGAACATTACTTTACTTCAAAAGAAGATACTTTTTTAGCAAACTGATGTGAATTACAGGCAAGTGTTTTGGTCTTAGAAGGGCTTCTTGATTTTTGAAACAAAAACCCTTTCAGTTACAGCCATCAAACAAAGAGATATGAAGGCTCTACTGTAAATGCTGTAAATAAACAGTAATTTTGGCAAATTGCATCTTGTCATCTTGTTTGTTAAGTAAAAAAATCTTATAAGAACACCATACAAAAGGAATTTGCATCCAATAATGCAAAAACTTGTTAAGAAAACTTAGAAACCTTGAGAATGCCCAGTTTAATAACTTCTGTGGCTGTAGATGTAAGGGGTATAATTCTCTGAGACCATCATAGAACCATTACCTGGTAGTCCTTTTATCAGTGACTGAAAGATGTACGTGCAGGGGGTAATTCTGTGAGTATTACAGAGCCATTAGTCTTCCTGTCAAGGTCAGTCAGCACAGTGACTGAAGGATGGAGAATTATCGTAGAGTCTAATGATAGAGATATTGGGGTCATTCAGTCAGAGTTAGGGTCATTATCATTCAGGGCATCACTGTACCCCTCCTCTCCCCGCATCATAAGGTGCTGGCGATTCTGGCAGACTGCCTCCCATGGAAAATGGAGCGAGGAAAATGATTGTCATTGTCTTAGATAAATAGCACTTATCAAGATAGACTACAAGCTTCTGTTAGGCTCAAATGAAAATATAATAATAAGGTGTAGAGTGAATTAGGTTTACTGAGAGAAATAAGTTGGATGAGATAGAGCACACAAGCTGTATTTATAATTATACAGGGAGCTTAAAACAAGAGAAAGAGGGGTGGGGATGGGTGCTGGGGAAGGGTACTACATGGAAGAACAGAAAAGGTCACCTGGTGTTCCTCTCTCATTAATAGAATGACTAATTAAATAAATAAAACCTACTTATAAGTACATTAAGAATAAAGTCAAGCAATAAAAGTTTCTACATGCAGATGGAACAGAAATTGTTATTCCTCTGAGTTTTGTCTCTTTACTCCTTGTGTAAAGCATTATAAACTATTATGATCCATGGGCAGTACAGGTATTGTAGGGTGGGACACTGAATGAAATATGTCTATGTAGAACTAGGGCCTGTACAGGTGCTGTAAGGTGGTACAATAGAGGAGATATGAGTGTATTGATTTAGAACTAGGGCCTGTACAGGTGCTGTAAGGTGGTACAATAGAAGAGTTATGCCAGTGAGTAGATTGATATGACTTGTGTAGTAATTACTTCCGTATGTCAGAGGAATTCCAGGCTCGTTCCTCTGCCTTTGTGTTTTGCTATGATACTGTATGCAAGGAAATTATGAAGCTCTTAGCAAAACATAACCTAAGACTCAAAACATATCTTATAAAGGACAGATTTTTTTGTAACTGTGGACCATTAATTAACCAGAGTTATCTCCTCTGTAATTTTCAGGTTTTTATACACTTGCCCCCTTTTCAGTAATATCTTCCTAATGTTTTAATGATTCGATGGCAGAAGAGTTTGACCCCCACAAAACATCAAACATCCTCTTGTGCACTGAAGAGTCTGTTAGTTTTGTATACAGATATAGATCAGATCAGGGTCTATGTAAATATTTTAAGCTCAGAGATAATACAATTTTCTCATCAGCACCTCTTTGTTAAACAGCTGGTGTTACTCTCTAGTATTATTGCTTCTCTCTCTCTCTCTCTCTCTCTCTCTCTCTCTCTCCTGTTTATTTGATTCCATTGCTACAATATTATATGTGCATTGTCAATTTCACCCAGATAGCATATTCATTAAAAAAAATCAGAAAAAAATGCATTTTATATTGCATAATTTAATTTTAAAACAATTTTTTGGAAATTGAAGAAAGTTCATTCTTTGTGTTGTACATTACAGATAGAAGTGCTGTCCCCCAAACAGAATGGTTCTGTGGAAAATCTGGATCAGGACAGTAAGAAGTCCTCAGCTACCATCAAAAGCATGTGGAAGAAAGCCGTCAAGAACCTCAAAAGTACCTCAGACACCAAACTGGTAAGTCAAATGGTTTTAGGGGGTAAACAGAAAACAAAAATACCTCAGACACGACACCAAACTGGTAAGTCAAATGGTTTTAGGGGGTAAACAGAAAGCAAAAATACCTCAGACATGACACCGAACTGGTAAGTCAAAAGGTCTCAAACATAAACAAAGGTAGGGACTTCAAACACCAAACTGGCAAGTCAAATGGTATTAGGGGGCCTCAAACATAAAACAAAAATACCTCAGACACCAAACTGGTAAGTTAAAATGTGGTAGGGCGTCAAAGTCCAGAAATTCCAGTGGTATGTGGGATCAGTAAGCATTTCTTCTCATGTAAAAGTTTTTGAATAAATCCTCTTTCATAGGAATATAAAAATAGATGGGCGAAAAAAAAGGAGCATAATTTATACCCATGGGAATTCCAACAACTTGTTGAAAACCTGGTTTACTGAGTCTTCATAAATGTTGTCAAGGTGAATCTTAGCATCCTCTGAACAATTAACTCTTAAGGTCAAAACAATCAAATCTAAGTGCAGGGCCTTTGCGTAATTTTAAGGAAGCTGCATTCTTGGGTTACTAACAATCTGATTATGTAGTCGTGTGGGAGAAAAGTAATGACCTTTATTAATTCAATGCATGTGGTCATGCAGTCAGGGATAGTGCATTCATTGATGTCAGAGGATTGTGTCAGATGGTCAGAGATGGGATTGTATCAGAGTAAAATGGTTCTTATCTTCCTATCATCCTGGATTGTCCTAAGGTTACAGACGGCCTCATTGCTGAGTTTAGTGGAACACTGACAGGCTCCAACACCAATAAATCCTATGCAGTTGCAATTAATTATGCTTGGAATCCATTTTATGCAAAATTAAGCAAATTATTAAAAAATGTATAAGTAAAAATACCACACAAAAACCACAAAAAACTCTAAAATTTCTACCCCTCGAATTTCACTTATGAAAAGCTTAAAATGAACTTCTTATGAAACGTTTCACTTGAAGTTAATATGATGCACATTTTGCTTTCATGTTTATTAAAAATTTTATACCCACCCCATCACTTTATAATTATATTGAAAAATAAATGCATTATGTAAGCTCCAAAATAGATATTGAATGGCACAATATTGATGAGGTCTGCACAATGTAAAATTACGTTATTATAGATGACGGGAGCTGTCATAATAATAAACTCTGTCTGAGCTCACCTCAGTAATCTGATCTATATGAAATCTGACGAAGCAACTGACACAAAAGACGAAGATAGATTAACCAAACTACGCCAGGAAATTAAAGCTTCCTTGAAAACTCGCAATTTCCTGGAGATCTGTCCGGACCATGATTATGTGGTAACATTTGATAGCACAATATAATTAAAGCTACTGGCTTTTTAAGCCAATTACTTAGTAATGTAAGATCATGGAATCTCCTAGCATTACTTGTTTACTGGCAGATTGAAAGGACTTTCTGTGTTAGGGGAGGGGGTGTCTTAAATTAAAGGTTAATTTTCATTAAATATTCATTAAAGGAAAAAATAATATAAACAAATAAAAAAGATCTAAATTAATTGGCTTTCTTAACCAATGTTGATTTAGTTTGAGATAAAATGAAGTTATAAATAAATGGTATTTCCCTGCAACCCATTTTCAACACTTCAACCAACTTAAAACCAAGATACAAAATAGAATTAAAAATTAAAGTTGTTAAATTAGGAGTAATTAAAGTTTAAGTTTTTAAGTACCAGTAAATGTTCTGATGGACAATGATGAAAAATACTAAAATGTTATCTCAGAATGGAGAGAGAGAGAGAGAAAGAGGGAGAGAGAGAGAGAATGAGAGAGAGCGAATGAGAGAGAGAGAGGGAGAGAGAGAGGAGAATGGAGAGAAAGAGAGAGAGAGAGAGAGAGAAGGGGGGGGGAGGAAGAAATATGTTAGGTGTGGGATTGGAGTCGAGATTTGTATCAAGAGAAGTAAAAATGGAGACCACATGTATAAGTTGTGTATTGCTGGCTGTGTTTTTGTCTGTAATGGCTCATTATCCTTCTCTGTAATAAGTGACACATGTTAGCTACATGGCCATCCATGTATTGTCCAGGGAGTCTGTAGACCGTTGCCAGCTATCCTCCACGAATCATCTACATATCTACAGGTCTCTGATTCACCAGCCCCTAATGGAGGATTAATGTTCAGTAGTTCACTTTACTGGAGTTTTACAATGTGTGTGTAAATTTTAGTTCATGAATTATTCTACTGGAAAAATTGATATTGGAATAATTTTTCACGTGAATCATGTGGAAAAAAGTGATGCAGAAATGGAAGGCGAGCCGCGATGAGGCGGCGATAGAGGAGAGGAAGGGGGATAACTCTGAACCCTTGCCAAAGTCTGTCAGTGCCCCAGAACTTGTTAACAATAATGTTAACCTCGTTAATAACATTACGTTAGATCCAGTGCTGGTAAGTTAAATAATACAGGGCATTCACGTAATACAGATTAATATTGACTTTTAAGTTTCCAAGACTCTGGACAATTTATGGAAGTATTCATAGCCGAAACTGAATTAAACAGAAACTTGAATAAGATATGAAAACTCTGGATAGATTAGAGAAGATGTAAATAAGAACAGTATATTTTCATTACAAGGAATTGGACTCAAATATGCTTCATCTTACCCTAACTTATGAGAGATGTTGAATTTAGGATATAAATATTCTGTATATATATGCACTATATTGGTTTGTCTTTCTATCCTTTATGGTACATTTAATCATTTATGTCAACAAGTATGTAAATCTTTCATCCATTATCACATAGTTCTCTCAGAGTTTTTTTTTAACCTATGGGACATCAAACTTATTGATTGAGTTTGCATTTATAAAGAGGGATACTTATTCTCTGATATCAGAACTTTCTCCCTTGTGTAAGTTTTTTTAAAAGAAATATTTCTTTTCCTTATCCAGTCCTATGATTAACGTGAGTCAAGTTTCTGCCTCTGCTTTGCTGAATTGTGCATAAACTGGGTACCTTTCAAGATGAAAAGTTCCACACTGGAATAGTTTGTACTCTATATATGCTTCAGAAAATGCTTCCGTGAGATTTTTCCACTAGAACAAGTGCCCTCTATATATAGACTAAATGGTCCATTTTCAGCCAGTCTTTGACAATGTTTGATCTGATTGTGATAAAAGAGTCCCAAAGCTCTGTATGCATCTAAAAAGCCTGGCATACGGTGGAAGTGGAATCTGTTAGTGGCTGTTGTAAATGGAGTATGATTGCGTGCTCTGTCTTACTTTGGTCTCGGTAGAAGTGTGACATCATGCATTATGTAGTGTGACTTTGTACCCTGACTGGTGATGCTGGCATTATGTATGATGTATGGAGTCTGTCAGATTTGGGATATGGAGCACCACAATGAATTGTTACTGTAGTTTTCTGTTGACAGTGAATGCCTATAGCTGCAGTGGTCCAGTGATGTCAGAATATGTAGATCAGTTTCTGGTCAATTACAACAAAGGTCACTGACCAGATATACTCAGAACCTTGATGGAATCTAATCAGGAAGTCAATGTCTCCACTACATCACTTTAGTTATTCCCATAGAACTCATTTTCATATCATTGTTAAATGTTGTCAGAGAGATCATAATTTACCAATTGCTTTAATCTTTTTCATTTCTATAGTAAACGTCATGTATATATGTGAGCACAGGGAGACAACAAATATGAGAACAGTAGAGAGATGAGGAGGATCTAAGAATATATAATGAGGGTATGGAGAGGATCTGAAAAAAGCCAAATCATTAATCACCATGCTCTCATCTTTTTCATTCCTTAATTAAACATCTGTGTGTGAGAATCAATAAAACAGAGAGGATCCAAGAACAGAGGTGGGGGATCTAAGATAAGTGATAAAACAGTGGAGAGGTGGGGGTTGGTTAAATAGTTATAAAATGGTGGAGTGGATCTAAAAACATTTATAAAATGGTGGGGAGGATCTATGAACATTTATTAAATGGTGGGGAGGATCTATGAACATTTATTAAATGGTGGAGAGGATCTATGAACATTTAATAAATGGTGGGGAGGATCTATGAACATTTATAAAATGGTGGGGAGGATCTATGAACATGTATAGAATGGTGGGGAGGATCTATGAACATTTATAAAATTGTGGGGAGGATCTATGAATATTTATAAAATGGTGGGGAGGACCTAAGAACATGTATAAAGTCAGTAATTGACCTGTATTAATTATCTTAATTCAATCAGAAGAGAAGGCTGGCATTTGCCCTGAGAGCTAAGAGGTCATGCTCCGTGGAAGTAATTTTATCTATATTTAGCTGAATTGTTATATTTGACAATGGGGAATTGAAAGTAACAAATTATTTTCATAATCAAATAACAAAATGAATACCTGATATAGTACTCTAACATGGATTCAAGAGATATCTAGAAGTGGGGTTTACTCAGAACTTGCTGGATGCATGTAGATGTCTGATGTCATATTACTGTTCATTAATGTGAGATTGTCCAACTCTTTGGCTATCTTATGATATCTAGGAATATTTAGGATGTAAGGGATGGAGGATGACCTGCTTTATTTGTTGCTACTCTGAGCCTGAACCCTTCAGACAGGTAATTCTGACATTGACATCACAATAGCCTTATTTGCTATTAATGTACAGTAACTACAGTTACTATAGCTCATTTAGTGTGAAACAAACCTTTGTGCTATTTTACATACAACATTGTACAATGTGCAATTGTAATGGAATTAGAAAAATGTGATGGACCAGACCAGGATTCGAACCTTGACCCTCTAAATCTCCAGTCAGGTGCTTACCTACTGAGCTATCTGGCCCCTGGTGATTCACCTTGTTTGACCTCCACCTTCTTCCCTCTGTAAGGGTCTTCACCCCCAAAGACACCAACTCAGGCTCTTCCCTTTCAGGTCTTCCATCTGTCACTTTCAAAGCATGGCACAGCACCAAATGTAATGGGAGCGCTGACAGATCTCTATACACACAAGGCCACTGCTGTCATTCTTGGAGTAGGTTCCAGTGAAGTTCCCTTAGTTATGTCATCTATGAGAATAATGGTTCCTAACAGGGAAGTTGCTATTAGTAATGGTCAGGTCAACAGGGGGATGTTTATTTACATGATGTAGGTGAAAATTCTTTTCCACCAAATGCCATTTGATAAATGTATTGTTGCTGGCACTTAGTTTATACTGAGACATATGTTCTGATCCAGTGGAAACAAATTGAATAACTGTAAGAATGAGAGGCATCCATGGATGACCCTAAATAGGTGCTTAAGTTTGAGAACTTGCTTAGTTTGACATGGGGTTTGTACATAGTACGTAAAACCACTGATTTTTAAGAGGTTTGTTTTTGTCATGGAAGATTGCTGATTTATAGTCTAATGATGGTCTTAACAAATTGGATTTAATGACCTTTCAAACAATTTTGCTCCTTTTTAAACTTGCTTAGACACATTTGCATTGTTTCAGGAGAAAGTACCAATTACTTCTTTGAATTTGCCTGTTGTAAATTTGTCAGCTTGATACAAGGGTGAATTACAATGTAATACATTCTTACATTTCTCTATTCTTAATTAATGGCCAGACCAATTTTTTTAAGACCAGTGAGCTAAAGAGATGCAGGCTGTACAAAGGAGTATATATGATAAGAGCCAATTTTGGCCCCTTAAAAATCAACATTTTAGAATGACATTCAGGTATGTTTAATTGATATTTATTTTGTAGAAGAGATTATATTAGAAATATTTCCAATATATTTTTAACATTTATATGCGCTCACTAGCTGTAAATGACATTAGAAATAATGCTATTTTTTGCTATCTAGCAAAAAAAGCCAAAAATATGCCTTTTTCTTGATGTAATTTGCTTATGGGAAACATAGGGCGCAGTGTAGAACATACATAATTTTTCTGTCACTAATTAGTATTGGATAGATACATCTTGGGTAAAAATATAAAGCTTGTTCTCTGCTGTGCTCTATATTTTCTGGAAGAAAAACTGCTTGAAAATAAGCAGTTTTATACAAAATATGCTAAAATGGTGGGAAAACGTGATTTTTATGATGTCATATTTCTAAAATAAGGGCATTTTGACCAAAATGAAAATGGCCAATAAAGGTCGCATATATAGCTGTACAAATTAAAGCTATATAGAAAGTAAAATTAAGATATTCATTTTAAGGGGCCAATTGAGACACTTACCATATATCGCTCTTTACAAAAAGACGGAACCACTGTATGTTCTCCACAAAATCTTCAAATTACAAAATTCTAAACTCACAAAGACAAATTCCTCTAAAAAAATTTCCTACAAACCACAAAACCGAACTTCATGAAAACTACTCACAAACTGTGATATTGAGAAGTATTGTGTATAGATACCTTTTTCTCTCTGCAAGTAATGGTTATCTTATAAATGAAAAAAAAATTATAAGCATGCATTTATATCAACCATATTTTCATTTCTGAAAAGAAACATTAAGGGTTTGTTCATCTGCCTATATGTGTAACTTTGCTGAATTTAGGCTGTATTTAACATCTTTCTTCTTTCAGACCAAGAAAGGAAGTTTGATCAAGAAGAAACAGAATTCCCAGGAGGCCGAGGTGGAAGAAACAGTAGAGGGTGGGTACAATGTCAATTTAGAAATATTATTACATTGTATTAGAGATCATTCAGGCATTTATAGTATTGTACAATGTCACAATCTAGAAATCTCATGTACAAGCTCTTCCATTACATATTTTGATAGATTTTTCAATAAAACAAAGAGTGATATTTTGACAGATTTTTCAATAATACAAAGAGTGATTGTATGGACCTATACTTAGAGTATCAGCCCAAACTTTGTATGCCCAGAGACTGTTAACCACTGTGAATGTATCATCTTGTAGCTGATCAAGTTCTTGTAGAGCTTACATTACACAGTAATGGTTGTTAGAAAGTTTCACCTATTCTTCACATTGTGCTATATTCAGATCTTCACCATCTCTCAATAATATGAAATTTATTTCCCCTATACTCAAGTAACAGGAGATATTGAGATATAATGAGTTGTGAGTTCTAATAACATTTGCCTTATTTTCAACATAAATCATACACACTAAGTTGACCTCTGAAGATGATCTCTAAAGTTTTGAGTACACATTCTTGCTGGCATTACTGTTTGTGCCAGTTTCCAGAATTATTAGTAAATATTGAGATGTAGAGATAACATCCTGTAATGGGATTCTCAGTTTAATTTAGTATTTTAAACAAGCTCAAGAGATTTCGGGGGCTCGTAGAACTGACCTTAATAGGTTTGTCAAGAACTGGGTTTGATTACGATTTTTCCTGCCATTAAATTGCTCCAAGAAGCTAGTGAACAAAGAAAACATTTATTTTCATTATCTTTTTTACCACTTTATGATGACGTTTCAAATTATCAGAGAAGATTTTGAGAAGTGTGTCAATGCCTATTGTACGTTATATTAACGTGAAGACTATTACTTATAATTGGACCACCTTAATAGTAAACATTTTCTTCTAACAGTTTTATTAAGAGGGTGTACATGGGTCATTATCAGAAAGTAGCTATATACTTATACTTTCAACAAGGTTGTTTAGATTTGAGTGTTGACCCCTTTAAGTGATTTTTTTTTATTGTAGGTTTTTATTAGTATGAGGACTGTTATATATGTTTGTTGTGAGTTGCGTAGGCAGCGATGACGCACACTGGTGATGGAGAAATCATTTAAATGTTCTTACGGCTAGATCCCCCCTCGTGTTGTTGGCAGAGAGTTCTTGGCTGCATCTAAATCTGTCAGCCCTTTGCTTTGTTGTGCATCGTTTGCTATTCATAGAAAACAGACATATAGACAAAAACAATCAGCTCACTTTTAGCTTTCCTCGTAATCATCTGAGAACACTCACTAAGGTTGTTCCTTCGCCCATTTGTTTGCAGCTTTTTTTTTATAGGTATTTTTGATCTTGAAAAAATGTTGAAGTCAAATTTTAATTGGAACCTGTTTTTTGAACCATAAATAGTGGTCATATGGGACCATGATAAGAGATTTTTATATGATAATATATGTATAAGGTAAAATCTTCCTCTTATAAACAAATAAAAAATATTGTATTCATATTTTCATGCAAGCATCCTTGGTTATAGTTTAGATTTAAGGAGGATAGGGGTTAACAACTTAACCATCAGATATAACTTATTTTTTAGATATGATAATTTAAGCTGTCAACAATCATTTGGCAAAGAAAAAAATCCTACAATTTAGTTATAAATTTAATCATTTTTGTATACCTTTATATGGAGTTCTTCTTTTAAAGGAGATAAATATAGTCTAAAAATGGCAACAACCACCCAGCCCTCTTAAATTTGTTCAGATCTTGCAGGGACTTAGCGCTACAACAGGAGCCATCAGATTATTACAAGGGAATACATGCATGATAACAGGAAGAAAACTTTTCAGGAATGGCTAGGCCAAACTAAATCAAGTTGATATTTATGTTGATGTGTGAATTCAACATTGGATAAATGATAGGAATATGTTTTGATCCACATATTGTAGAGTAAGATTATTTTCTATGAAATTAAAGAGGAGTTTTTTTTTATTAAACTGATGATCAGCAGGCCATATAATAACTCAAGTGAGCATTGTGACCTATTGGCCCTTCCTTGTCTTGTTTACTGCTGCGACCAGCATAAATACCTAGCGTAACGTACACCTCTCATTAACTTTACTCTTGTGCACGAGGCAAAGTGCAATAAATATTAATTATTTATTGTCTGTTTCCATTGTAAAAATTTATTACTTATCAATACATCCAAAAGGCAGTAAATAAAATTGTTTATTGATGAAAAAATCATTTACGCATTTATTTTTTCCAAGTAATTTATACGCAAAATTCAATTTCGGTATCAATATATGTTATCATTCTAACTCATTCACAGAAACTAAAAAACCTATTTCACTCGCTGTAAACACAGCTAGGTAGCATGTAGTCAGTGTTATGAGATATAGGTCTTTGGTGGAGATAAAATCGGGAGAATTCCGCTGGCCAGATGTAAGTCGGCCTCCTGCGGAGAGAGAAGAGCACCTGCTAGATAGAAGCCATACCGCCTCATGTTGTGTAAACCCTCAGGAGATGTTAACAATAAATCTATTTACTGTAACTATCGATTGCTGATAGATGGTATAGCACACAGTGTTGGGATTTCTGGTTTTTTTATTTTGTACAATGCTTCTGTTTTTGGGTGGTATATACGAAAAAGAATTATGATATTTGCCTAATACCTGTGACCCAATTTTCTATCAAAAACAGCATGGTCATATGATAAGTAATATCGATATTCAAGCATTCACAAGAAATACAGAAACACATTTGCAATTGTTCAAACCATGACTTCTGGGCAAATTAGGTTTGGCCACTATATCTGACAGGGGAGCAATTGATAAGAAATTTGCTGTTAAACATTTTTTTAATGATGGCAGGACCACACAAAATCACATTCAAATTAAGTTGTATTGATTCAATATTTTTTACTTCAAATAATAAATCATGGGCTCAGAGTAAGGTTAAAATTGGTCACCAAATTTCACGTAGTGTAGTACATGTTGAGACACGGAGAACAGGTAATGTTAGTCTTAATGATATTGAAGCATTGCAAAGATAAGTGTATTCAAGTTGGAATATGTCATGACCCTTATAAGGCTATAGAGTGGGTCATGGGATAAAAATTTCTCTGATGAATAAAGATTTTTAGGATCATATGATTAAAGGCATTTCAACAGGACTCAGGTGACTATTGTGGCCTATGGGCGTCTTGTTAAACGCATCTTTGATGAATCAATAAACTTTTCTGACTTCCAGCGGGTGAGATTGACCCAGTTTACAGCCTACTGAAGTGTGCTGCAGATCTTCCAAAGGTTGGGAAGCAGGGCAGCTGTGGAATCCATGCCCAGTGTTCAGGGCACCACTCAAACAAGGGGGACAGCAGCAGCAGTACCTCCAAGACAACTAGTCCCGCCTCATCAGGTGAGAAAACACACCTGTACAACACAGGGTTATCACATCTATACAACACAGGGTTATCACACCTGTATAACACAGGGTTATCACACCTGTACAACACAAGGTTTTCACATCTGTACAACACATGGTTAGTACACCTTTACAACACAAGGTTATCACACCTGTACAACACAAGGTTATCACACCTGTACAACTCAGGGTTATCACACCTGTACAACACAAGGTTAATACACCTGTACAACTCAGGGTAACCACACCTGTACAACACAGGGTTTTCACACCTGTATAACACAGGGTTAGTACACCTGTATAACACAAGGTTATCACACCTGTATAACACAGGGTTTGTACACCTGTACAACACAAGGTTATCACACCTGTACAACTCAGAGTTATCACACCTGTACAACACAAGGTTTTCACACCTGTACAACACAAGGTTTTCACACCTTTACAAGACAATATTACTCCTTAGATCTTCAGAAGAATTGCTATTGTCTGTCTGTCTGTTCAGCTGTCACAGTTGAAGACGGGATAAACATTACATGAATAAATATTACATCTCTGCAACACAAGGTTACTCCATAAAGGTCTTTCAAAAAGAGTTATATTGTGTGTCAGTCTGTCTGTTCATCTGTATGTGAAGACATTACTTTCAGAAGATAAACATATTATCTATAATAGAGCATTTATCTCCCCAGTTCAATCAATTTTAAGTTAAAATATTTTCCTCTGGGTTTTTTTTTGTTCATTTTAAATGCAATTTAGTTTACTTTTTAAGAAAAAAATTATGAAAGTTACAAATATTTGCCTACAACTGCTGTGGAGATGACCTACACATATCTCAGTTCAACCAACTCACATGCGCAGTAATGATAAGGTTGTCCGAAGGCTTAAAATGCCTTAAAATATACCTTTTATCTTGTAGTAGATTTTAATTTTAATATGTAATCTTTGTTTGAAATTACAGTCAACTTGACATAATAGTTTAATCAGGTATTAAAATAAAGCATTTTTGTGATGTCACATGGCTGTGTTGATCACGTGACGGAGATTTATGATATTCCTAAATGTTGCTCAAAAATCGTTTCGGCACAAGTGCAAAACAAAAATATTTTGCAAAGTTTGTTACATATATTAATATAGCGCGATCTCTGGTACATAAAAAGTGCTGGGGGCAAGTTTAATTTTTACTCGTTAAGAAAATATTTTATGAGAAATTCAACTAACCAACATAAGAGGGGGTATTTTCCACTCTTTATCGCGATTTATACAAAAATGGATGAACTACACACAATCCCCCAGAAAAATTCAGTGAAAGGACATACTTCTTTTGTAGATTCACACAGAATATCTTCAATCTTTGCTTGTTTATCACTTGTGCCAGTCCAATATAAACACGATTGTTAAATTCTAACTCTGTCTACGGACGTGTAAGGGGAGAGTTTCACGCATAATTTTTCTCTTTTGTTTGAATATGTGTATATCGGACAAGCGAAAGGAAAAGGAATATTTAAATTTCAAATTTTCAACTTCATAACAGAACATTGGAGCTGAAAAACAATCCTAACACTTTGAAATAAACAACAAGGCCCCAAAATAAATCTACATGCGATGTACAAATTATGACACTTTCCCCGTCATGTTAGTTCAAGTATGCAGTGACTTGACGTCATATTCTATTATGACGTCACATCTAGGTAGTTCAGAGAAGTTACTACAGTCTGCATAATTTGATATTTTACGGACAGCCTTATCCTAGCTGCGTGCATACTATTTGTCTTTTCAACAGAAAATTTACCAATTAAATATACTCACCGTCAATGAAAACGCAACACTCTAATTTTAGGGTGAAAAGTATATACGGGTTATAACTATGTACAAAAAAGTTAAGACATCTTTTACTTTGCCAAATCAATTATTTAACGGTTGAATGAATTTCCTTCCTCTACCGGAAGTTGCTTTTTAGCCCTCTTATCTGAAATCAAATTTTTGCATTTTTAATAAAATTTAAAACAATATTTTGGGTTTTCAAGGTTTTGAAACTGTTAATCATAAGTATTGTGCTAAAAGGCCAGGAAACAAATCTTTCTTTTTTACCGGATGTGATGCCTATTTTTCATCAAAATGACTGATTTTCATTGCTAATGCTGGAAATTCTTAAAATAAAGAAAAAAAGAGCTGCAGTGTTGAAATGTACACTATATCACGACTCATCAGGCTCATGTATTGCAGTAGCATAAATAACATTTTCTTGCACGGAAGTCCAAGAGTTACTACACTACGCCAAGTTAGAGAAAATTCGACCGCAGTTTCTGAACAACATGCAATTAAAAATGCCCAAAAATATTTTTTTCGCTCAGATAAAGACATTGATAAACCTAATGGGT
>PRKT01000037.1:410473-441286 GCA_003671525.1 Saccostrea glomerata | reverse complement strand
ACCCATTAGGTTTATCAATGTCTTTATCTGAGCGAAAAAAATATTTTTGGGCATTTTTAATTGCATGTTGTTCAGAAACTGCGGTCGAATTTTCTCTAACTTGGCGTAGTGTAGTAACTCTTGGACTTCCGTGCAAGAAAATGTTATTTATGCTACTGCAATACATGAGCCTGATGAGTCGTGATATAGTGTACATTTCAACACTGCAGCTCTTTTTTTCTTTATTTTAAGAATTTCCAGCATTAGCAATGAAAATCAGTCATTTTGATGAAAAATAGGCATCACATCCGGTAAAAAAGAAAGATTTGTTTCCTGGCCTTTTAGCACAATACTTATGATTAACAGTTTCAAAACCTTGAAAACCCAAAATATTGTTTTAAATTTTATTAAAAATGCAAAAATTTGATTTCAGATAAGAGGGCTAAAAAGCAACTTCCGGTAGAGGAAGGAAATTCATTCAACCGTTAAATAATTGATTTGGCAAAGTAAAAGATGTCTTAACTTTTTTGTACATAGTTATAACCCGTATATACTTTTCACCCTAAAATTAGAGTGTTGCGTTTTCATTGACGGTGAGTATATTTAATTGGTAAATTTTCTGTTGAAAAGACAAATAGTATGCACGCAGCTAGGATAAGGCTGTCCGTAAAATATCAAATTATGCAGACTGTAGTAACTTCTCTGAACTACCTAGATGTGACGTCATAATAGAATATGACGTCAAGTCACTGCATACTTGAACTAACATGACGGGGAAAGTGTCATAATTTGTACATCGCATGTAGATTTATTTTGGGGCCTTGTTGTTTATTTCAAAGTGTTAGGATTGTTTTTCAGCTCCAATGTTCTGTTATGAAGTTGAAAATTTGAAATTTAAATATTCCTTTTCCTTTCGCTTGTCCGATATACACATATTCAAACAAAAGAGAAAAATTATGCGTGAAACTCTCCCCTTACACGTCCGTAGACAGAGTTAGAATTTAACAATCGTGTTTATATTGGACTGGCACAAGTGATAAACAAGCAAAGATTGAAGATATTCTGTGTGAATCTACAAAAGAAGTATGTCCTTTCACTGAATTTTTCTGGGGGATTGTGTGTAGTTCATCCATTTTTGTATAAATCGCGATAAAGAGTGGAAAATACCCCCTCTTATGTTGGTTAGTTGAATTTCTCATAAAATATTTTCTTAACGAGTAAAAATTAAACTTGCCCCCAGCACTTTTTATGTACCAGAGATCGCGCTATATTAATATATGTAACAAACTTTGCAAAATATTTTTGTTTTGCACTTGTGCCGAAACGATTTTTGAGCAACATTTAGGAATATCATAAATCTCCGTCACGTGATCAACACAGCCATGTGACATCACAAAAATGCTTTATTTTAATACCTGATTAAACTATTATGTCAAGTTGACTGTAATTTCAAACAAAGATTACATATTAAAATTAAAATCTACTACAAGATAAAAGGTATATTTTAAGGCATTTTAAGCCTTCGGACAACCTTATCATTACTGCGCATGTGAGTTGGTTGAACTGAGATATGTGTAGGTCATCTCCACAGCAGTTGTAGGCAAATATTTGTAACTTTCATAATTTTTTTCTTAAAAAGTAAACTAAATTGCATTTAAAATGAACAAAAAAAAACCCAGAGGAAAATATTTTAACTTAAAATTGATTGAACTGGGGAGATAAATGCTCTATTATAGATAATATGTTTATCTTCTGAAAGTAATGTCTTCACATACAGATGAACAGACAGACTGACACACAATATAACTCTTTTTGAAAGACCTTTATGGAGTAACCTTGTGTTGCAGAGATGTAATATTTATTCATGTAATGTTTATCCCGTCTTCAACTGTGACAGCTGAACAGACAGACAGACAATAGCAATTCTTCTGAAGATCTAAGGAGTAATATTGTCTTGTAAAGGTGTGAAAACCTTGTGTTGTACAGGTGTGAAAACCTTGTGTTGTACAGGTGTGATAACTCTGAGTTGTACAGGTGTGATAACCTTGTGTTGTACAGGTGTACAAACCCTGTGTTATACAGGTGTGATAACCTTGTGTTATACAGGTGTACTAACCCTGTGTTATACAGGTGTGAAAACCCTGTGTTGTACAGGTGTGGTTACCCTGAGTTGTACAGGTGTATTAACCTTGTGTTGTACAGGTGTGATAACCCTGAGTTGTACAGGTGTGATAACCTTGTGTTGTACAGGTGTACTAACCCTGTGTTATACAGGTGTGATAATCCTGTGTTGTACAGGTGTGATAACCTTGTGTTGTAAAGGTGTACTAACCCTGTGTTGTACAGATGTGAAAACCTTGTGTTGTACAGGTGTGATAACCCTGTGTTATACAGGTGTGATAACCCTGTGTTGTATAGATGTGATAACCCTGTGTTGTACAGGTGTGTTTTCTCACCTGATGAGGCGGGACTAGTTGTCTTGGAGGTACTGCTGCTGCTGTCCCCCTTGTTTGAGTGGTGCCCTGAACACTGGGCATGGATTCCACAGCTGCCCTGCTTCCCAACCTTTGGAAGATCTGCAGCACACTTCAGTAGGCTGTAAACTGGGTCAATCTCACCCGCTGGAAGTCAGAAAAGTTTATTGATTCATCAAAGATGCGTTTAACAAGACGCCCATGGGCCACAATAGTCACCTGAGTCCTGTTGAAATGCCTTTAATCATATGATCCTAAAAATCTTTATTCATCAGAGAAATTTTTATCCCATGACCCACTCTATAGCCTTATAAGGGTCATGACATATTTCAACTTGAATACACTTATCTTTGCAATGCTTCAATATCATTAAGACTAACATTACCTGTTCTCCGTGTCTCAACATGTACTACACTACGTGAAATTTGGTGACCAATTTTAACCTTACTCTGAGCCCATGATTTATTATTTGAAGTAAAAAATATTGAATCAATACAACTTAATTTGAATGTGATTTTGTGTGGTCCTGCCATCATTAAAAAAATGTTTAACAGCAAATTTCTTATCAATTGCTCCCCTGTCAGATATAGTGGCCAAACCTAATTTGCCCAGAAGTCATGGTTTGAACAATTGCAAATGTGTTTCTGTATTTCTTGTGAATGCTTGAATATCGATATTACTTATCATATGACCATGCTGTTTTTGAAAGAAAATTTTTAAATTTATACCAGACAGTTATGCTTCAACTAGGGTCACAGGTATTAGGCAAATATCATAATTCTTTTTCGTATATACCACCCAAAAACAGAAGCATTGTACAAAATAAAAAAACCAGAAATCCCAACACTGTGTGCTATACCATCTATCAGCAATCGATAGTTACAGTAAATAGATTTATTGTTAACATCTCCTGAGGGTTTACACAACATGAGGTGGTATGGCTTTTATCTAGCAGGTGCTCTTCTCTCTCCGCGGGAGGCCGACTTACATCTGGCCAGCGGAATTTTCCCGATTTTATCTCCACCAAAGACCTATATCTCATAACACTGACTACATGCTACCTAGCTGTGTTTACAGCGAGTGAAATAGGTTTTTTAGTTGCTGTGAATGAGTTAGAATGATAACATATATTGATACCGAAATTGAATTTTGTGTATAAATTACTTGGAAAAAATAAATGCGTAAATGATTTTTTCATCAATAAACAATTTTATTTACTGCCTTTTGGATGTATTGATAAGTAATAAATTTTTACAATGGAAACAGACAATAAATAATTAATATTTATTGCACTTTGCCTCGTGCACAAGAGTAAAGTTAATGAGAGGTGTAAGTTACGCTAGGTATTTATGCTGGTCGCAGCAGTAAACAAGACAAGGAAGGGCCAATAGGTCACAATGCTCACTTGAGTTATTATATGGCCTGCTGATCATCAGTTTAATAAAAAAAAACTCCTCTTTAATTTCATAGAAAATAATCTTACTCTACAATATGTGGATCAAAACATATTCCTATCATTTATCCAATGTTGAATTCACACATCAACATAAATATCAACTTGATTTAGTTTGGCCTAGCCATTCCTGAAAAGTTTTCTTCCTGTTTTCATGCATGTATTCCCTTGTAATAATCTGATGGCTCCTGTTGTAGCGCTAAGTCCCTGCAAGATCTGAACAAATTTAAGAGGGCTGGGTGGTTGTTGCCATTTTTAGACTATATTTATCTCCTTTAAAAGAAGAACTCCATATAAAGGTATACAAAAATGATTAAATTTATAACTAAATTGTAGGATTTTTTTCTTTGCCAAATGATTGTTGACAGCTTAAATTATCATATCTAAAAAATAAGTTATATCTGATGGTTAAGTTGTTAACCCCTATCCTCCTTAAATCTAAACTATAACCAAGGATGCTTGCATGTAAATATGAATACAATATTTTTTACATGTTTATAAGAGGAAGATTTTACCTTATACATATATCATCATATAAAAATCTCTTATCATGGTCCCATATGACCACTATTTATGGTTCAAAAAACAGGTTCCAATTAAAATTTGACTTCAACATTTTTTCAAGATCAAAAATACCTATCAAAAAAAAAGCTGCAAACAAATGGGCGAAGGAACAACCTTAGTGAGTGTTCTCAGATGATCACGAGGGAAGCTAAAAGTGAGCTGATTGTTTTTGTCTATATGTCTGTTTTCTATGAATAGCAAACGATGCACAACAAAGCAAAGGGCTGACAGATTTAGATGCAGCCAAGAACTCTCTGCCAACAACACAAGGGGGGATCTAGCAGTAAGAACATTTAAATGATTTCTCCATCACCAGTGTGCGTCATCGCTGCCTACGCAACTCACAACAAACATATATAACAGTCCTCATACTAATAAAAACCTACAATAAAAAAAAATCACTTAAAGGGGTCAACACTCAAATCTAAACCACCTTGTTGAAAGTACAAGTATATAGCTACTCTCTGATAATGACCCATGTACACCCTCTTAATAAAACTGTCAGAAGAAAATGTTTACTATTAAGGTGGTCCAATTATAAGTAATAGTCTTCACGTTTATAATGTACAATAGGCATTGACACACTTTTCAAAATCTTCTCTGATAATTTGAAACGTCATCATAAAGTGGTACAAAAAAGATAATGAAAATAAATGTTTTCTTTGTTCACTAGCTTCTTGGAGCAATTTAATGGCAGGAAAAATCATAATCAATCCCAGTTCTTGACAAACCTATTAAGGTCAGTTCTACGAGCCCCGAAATCTCTTGAGCTTGTTTAAAATACTAAATTAAAGGGAGAATCCCATTACAGGATGTTATCTCTACATCTCAATATTTACTAATAATTCTGGAAACTGGCACAAACAGTAATACCAGCAAGAATGTGTACTCAAAACTTTATAGATCATCTTTAGAGATCAACTTAGTGTGTATGATTTATGTTGAAAATAAGGCAAATGTATGTTATTAGAACTCACAACTCATTATATCTCAATATCTCCAGTTATTTGAGTATAGGGGGAATAAATTTCATACTATTGAGAGATGGTGAAGATCTGAATAAAACACAATTATGAAGAATAGGTGAAACTTTCTGACAACCATTACTGTGTAATGTATGCTCTACAAGAACTATGGTTAATAGTCTCTGGGCACACAAAGTTTGGACTGATAGTAGTAAAGGACCATATAATCACTCATTGTTTTATTGAAATCTATCAAAATACATACTGTAAACCAACTTTTCTTTGCATGCGAGAAATTTTAGCCAGGTTCGCGAGAGCCTTATCATCATGAATATTTCTCATCACAAACCGGTCTTTAAAGTCTCTGTGTCTATCAATAACGGATCAATAAAGATTCGTTTGCGAAAATTATTCACTGCAAACTTGCAAAATAAAGTTGTCATGAACAAAAGTTGGTTTACAGTATGTAACAAAAGAACTTGTATGAAATTTCTAGATTCTGACATTGTATAATACTATGAATGCTTGAATAATCTCTAATTTTAAAGATATGTATGCCGTATTTTTGCACAGCTGAAACCAAACAAAAATTTCTGAAGTATGATAAGCTATCAAAAATAAAGCATTCTCTCAAATTCGACGAAATATTATTCGGTATTAACAAAGTACTGGTCGGGAAAAGAACACGATATTCTCATGCATATTTATAAAGGACTGACGTTTATGTTGGATCTGCGCATGTGCGCGGGAAAAGCATCACGAGAATCATCAGGTCGAGGAAACTATTTTTTGTGACGTCTGTTCAGCGAGGAACCAACAAGACTGACAAATCGACCAATCAGCTCAATGAGTTGTATTTAATGCATTTATGGGTTACTACTCAGTACATAAATACTTCATGTGTTTTTCGAACAGGCTAGTTTTTTTTTAAATAGCTCTCAGAAAGACGTGGTACATTTCCCAAGCATTTACACGCTAAATGCATTATGTACATTATCATCTACAAATCCCATGCTAACATTTGCATACAAATGAACAATGATAAAAATAAGAGTTTCCCCACTCTATTGTACAGGTCCGTTTGTTTACAATTTCCCCGTGCTCTACTGACAGTGAAAAGACAATTTCACGTGACTATATATTCCTCGGTACAAAAAGCAACTAACTCTGAGGTGTGCTCACGTATTGACAATGTTTACAATGTGTACAACTTCGAAACATACAGTATGCTAACATGAAAAACTGCATTTGTTTGTTTATGTGAGCATGGGAATTCTCAATTAGTAACTATTCTACCTATTTTTCTAAAACAGGTTTTTTAAGAAATGTAAATTGGCTTTCCAGCCGTCAATTGAACTCGCACCGTACAATTCCCTAACCCACGTGTTTGTAGTGAAAACGTAGTAGACCATCATGCTTTTCGGTTCATTCACGAGATTGGACCATTGTTTGCTGTGAGCATGCGAGACCACGTGTTCATGAATATTTCAATAAGAGGCGGTTTAATATCCGATTCGGAGAGAAAATAATTTTTACAAAATAATATTTCATAACTTTTGAAAGTGATGGAGTGGAATTGTCTTAATTGCAGAAATTACATAACTTATGTAACTTGATGAGACACCACATATATTTATTTCTTTAGCAATAAAACACTAATACGGCATATATATCTTTAATAAATAATATTTCTAAATTGACATTGTACTCACCCTCTACTGTTTCCTCTACCTCAGCCTCCTGGGAATTCTGTTTCTTCTTGATCAAACTTCCTTTCTTGGTCTGAAAGAAGAAAAAGGTAAAATACAGCCTAAATTCAGTAAAGTTACACATATAGGCAAATGAACAAAACCCTTATGTTTCTTTTCAGAAATGAAAATATGGTTGATATAAATGCATGCTTATAATTTTTTTTTCATTTTCTCTGATATTAGATACCCATTACTTGCAGAGAGAAAAAGGTATCTATACACAATACTTCTCAATATCACAGTTTGTGAGTAGTTTTCATGAAGTTCGGTTTTGTGGTTTGTAGGAAATTTTTTTAGAGGGATTAATTGTCTTTGTGGATTTAGAATTTTGTAATTTAAAGATTTTGTGGAGAACATACAGTGGTTCCGTCTTTTTGTAAATTTGTACAGCCTGCACATCTTTAGCTCACTGGTCTTAAAAAATTGGTCTGGTCATTAAGAATAGAGAAATGTAAGAACGTATTACATTGTAATTCACCCTTGTATCAAGCTGACAAATTTACAACAGGCAAATTCAAAGAAGTAATTGGTACTTTCTCCTGAAACAATGCAAATGTGTCTAAGCAAGTTTAAAAAGGAGCAAAATTGTTTGAAAAGTCATTAGATCTAATTTGTTTAGACCATCATTAGACTACAAATCAGCAATCTTCCATGACAAAAACAAACCTCTTAAAAATCAGTGGTTTTACGTACTATGTACAAACCCCATGTCAAACTAAGCAAGTTCTCAAACTAGCTCCTATTTAGGGTCATCCATGGATGCCTCTCATTCTTACAGTTATTCAGTTTGTTTCTACTGGATCAGAACATATGTCTCAGTATAAACTAAGTGCCAGTTACAATACATTTATCAAATGGCATTTGGTGGAAAAGAATTTTCACCTACATCATGTAAATAAACATCCCCCTGTTGACCTGACCATTACTAATAGCAACTTCCCTGTTTGGAACCACTATTTTCATAGATGACATAACTAAGGGAACTTCACTGGAACCTACTCCAAGAATTACAGCAGTGGCCTAATGTGTGTATAGAGATCTGTCAGCGCTCCCATTACATTTGGTGCTGTGCCATGCTTTGAAAGTGACAGATGGAAGACCTGAAAGGGAAGAGCCTGAGTCGGTGTCTTTGGGGGTGAAGACCTTTACAGAGGGAAGAAGGTGGAGGTCAAATAAGGTGAATCACCAGTGGCCTGATTCAGTAGGTAGAGCACCTGCCTTGAGATTTAGAGGTCAAGGTTCAAATCCTCAGGTCTCATCCATCACATTTTTCTCCTAATTCCATTACAATTGCACATTGTACAATGTTGTATGTAAAATAGCACAAAGGTTTGTTTCACACTAAATGAGCTATAGTAACTGTAGTTACTGTACATTAATAGCAAATAAGGCTATTGTGATGTCAATGTCAGAATTACCTGTCTGAAGGGTTCAGGCTCAGAGTAGCAACAAATAAAGCAGGTCATCCTCCATCCCTTACATCCTAAATATTCCTAGATATCATAAGATAGCCAAAGAGTTGGACAATCTCACATTAATGAACAGTAATATGACATCAGACATCTACATGCATCCAGCAAGTTCTTAGTAAACCCCACTTCTAGATATCTCTTGAATTAATGCTAGAGTACTATATCAGGTATTCATTTTGTTATTTGATTATGAAAATAATATGTTACTTTCAATTCCCCATTGTCAAATATAACAATTTAGCTAAATATAGATAAAATTACTTCCACGGAGCATGACCTCTTAGTTCTCAGGGCAAATGCCAGCCTTCTCTTCTGATTGAATTAAGATAATTAATACAGGTCAATTACTGACTTTATACATGTTCTTAGGTCCTCCCCACCATTTTATAAATGTTCATACAGTAAAACACGTTTAGTACGAACACAGATATAGCAAATTCATGGATATAGCGAAGTTTTTCTGGGTCCCCGGCAAAATTCTCAACAAATCTTTGTCAAATTTTACGGTTATAACGAATTTACAGATATAGCGAACTGATTTTGAGTCCCGTTGAGGTTAAATATAATGAATTTTACATCTTTTATAACGAACTTTCAAAATTTGAATAATTGAAATGACTTTATTTTCTCTCAGCATTTGTATATAAAATTCAATTCATAATAAAACCTTAGTTATCGAAGGTATGTCTTGTAATATTTGCTTCCCTAACATATTTGATAGTAACACTTGAAGGAAAACATGCATATTGCGAATTCGCTATATATGGTTATACGAATTCGTTATACGGATATAACGAATTACGGATATAGCGAATTAAATTCACAGGTCCCCAGGACTTTGCTATAACCGTGTTTTACTGTAGATCCTCCCCACCATTTTATAAATGTTCATAGTTCCTCCCCACCATTTTATAAATGTTCATAGTTCCTCCCCACCATTCTATACATGTTCATAGATCCTCCCCACCATTTTATAAATGTTCATAGATCCTCCCCACCATTTTATAAATGTTCATAGGTCCTCCCCACCATTTTATAAATGTTTTTAGATCCACTCCACCATTTTATAACTATTTAACCAACCCCCACCTCTTCACTGTTTTATCACTTATCTTAGATCCCCCACCTCTGTTCTTGGATCCTCTCTGTTTTATTGATGCTCACACACAGATGTTTAATTAAGGAATGAAAAAGATGAGAGCATGGTGATTAATAATTTGGCTTTTTTTAGATCCTCTCCATACCCTCATTATATATTCTTAGATCCTCCTCATCTCTCTACTGTTCACATATTTGTTGTTTCCCTGTGCTCACATATATACATGACGTTTACTATAGAAATGAAAAAGATTAAAGCAATTGGTAAATTATGATCTCTCTGACAACATTTAAGAATGATATGAAAATGAGTTCTATGGGAATAACTAAAGTGATGTAGTGGAGACATTGACTACCTGATTAGATTACATGAAGGTTCTGAGTCTATCTGGTCAGTGACCTTTGTTGTAATTGACCAGAAACTGATCTACATATTCTGACATCACTAGACCACTGCAGCTATAGGCATTCACTGTCAACAGAAAACTACAGTAACAATTCATATATTGTGGTGCTCCATATCCCAAATCTGACAGACTCCATACATCATACATAATGCCAGCATCACCAGTCAGGGTACAAAGTCACACTACATAATGCATGATGTCACACTTCTACCGAGACCAAAGTAAGACAGAGCACGCAATCATACTCCATTTACAACAGCCACTAACAGATTCCACTTCCACCGTATGCCAGGCTTTTTAGATGCATACAGAGCTTTGGGACTCTTTTATCACAATCAGATCAAACATTGTCAAAGACTGGCTGAAAATGGACCATTTAGTCTATATATAGAGGGCACTTGTTCTAGTGGAAAAATCTCACGGAAGCATTTTCTGAAGCATATATAGAGTACAAACTATTCCAGTGTGGAACTTTTCATCTTGAAAGGTACCCAGTTTATGCACAATTCAGCAAAGCAGAGGCAGAAACTTGACTCACGTTAATCATAGGACTGGATAAGGAAAAGAAATATTTCTTTTAAAAAAACTTACACAAGGGAGAAAGTTCTGATATCAGAGAATAAGTATCCCTCTTTATAAATGCAAACTCAATCAATAAGTTTGATGTCCCATAGGTTAAAAAAAAACTCTGAGAGAACTATGTGATAATGGATGAAAGATTTACATACTTGTTGATATAAATGATTAAATGTACCATAAAGGATAGAAAGACAAACCAATATAGTGCATATATATACAGAATATTTATATCCTAAATTCAACATGTCTCATAAGTTAGGGTAAGATGAAGCATATTTGGGTCCAATTCCTTGTAATGAAAATATACTGTTCTTATTTACATCTTCTCTAATCTATCCAGAGTTTTCATATCTTATTCAAGTTTCTGTTTAATTCAGTTTCGGCTATGAATACTTCCATAAATTGTCCAGAGTCTTGGAAACTTAAAAGTCAATATTAATCTGTATTACGTGAACGCCCTGTATTATTTAACTTACCAGCACTGGATCTAATGTAATGTTATTAACGAGGTTAACATTATTGTTAACAAGTTCTGGGGCACTGACAGACTTTGGCAAGGGTTCAGAGTTATCCCCCTTCCTCTCCTCTATCGCCGCCTCATCGCGGCTCGCCTTCCATTTCTGCATCACTTTTTTCCACATGATTCACGTGAAAAATTATTCCAATATCAATTTTTCCAGTAGAATAATTCATGAACTAAAATTTACACACACATTGTAAAACTCCAGTAAAGTGAACTACTGAACATTAATCCTCCATTAGGGGCTGGTGAATCAGAGACCTGTAGATATGTAGATGATTCGCGGAGGATAGCTGGCAACGGTCTACAGACTCCCTGGACAATACATGGATGGCCATGTAGCTAACATGTGTCACTTATTACAGAGAAGGATAATGAGCCATTACAGACAAAAACACAGCCAGCAATACACAACTTATACATGTGGTCTCCATTTTTACTTCTCTTGATACAAATCTCGATTCCAATCCCACACCTAACATATTTCTTCCTCCCTCCCCCCTTCTCTCTCTCTCTCTCTCTCTCTCTCTCTCTCTCTTTCTCTCCATTCTCCTCTCTCTCTCCCTCTCTCTCTCTCATTCTCTCTCTCTCATTCTCTCTCTCTCTCCCTCTTTCTCTCTCTCTCTCTCCATTCTGAGATAACATTTTAGTATTTTTCATCATTGTCCATCAGAACATTTACTGGTACTTAAAAACTTAAACTTTAATTACTCCTAATTTAACAACTTTAATTTTTAATTCTATTTTGTATCTTGGTTTTAAGTTGGTTGAAGTGTTGAAAATGGGTTGCAGGGAAATACCATTTATTTATAACTTCATTTTATCTCAAACTAAATCAACATTGGTTAAGAAAGCCAATTAATTTAGATCTTTTTTATTTGTTTATATTATTTTTTCCTTTAATGAATATTTAATGAAAATTAACCTTTAATTTAAGACACCCCCTCCCCTCACACAGAAAGTCCTTTCAATCTGCCAGTAAACAAGTAATGCTAGGAGATTCCATGATCTTACATTACTAAGTAATTGGCTTAAAAAGCCAGTAGCTTTAATTATATCGTGCTATCAAATGTTACCACATAATCATGGTCCGGACAGATCTCCAGGAAATTGCGAGTTTTCAAGGAAGCTTTAATTTCCTGGCGTAGTTTGGTTAATCTATCTTCGTCTTTTGTGTCAGTTGCTTCGTCAGATTTCATATAGATCAGATTACTGAGGTGAGCTCAGACAGAGTTTATTATTATGACAGCTCCCGTCATCTATAATAACGTAATTTTACATTGTGCAGACCTCATCAATATTGTGCCATTCAATATCTATTTTGGAGCTTACATAATGCATTTATTTTTCAATATAATTATGAAGTGATGGGGTGGGTATAAAATTTTTAATAAACATGACAGCAAAATGTGCATCATATTAACTTCAAGTGAAACGTTTCATAAGAAGTTCATTTTAAGCTTTTCATAAGTGAAATTCGAGGGGTAGAAATTTTAGAGATTTTTGTGGTTTTTGTGTGGTATTTTTACTTATACATTTATTAATAATTTGCTTAATTTTGCATAAAATGGATTCCAAGCATAATTAATATGCAACTGCATAGGAGCACATGTCAAATGTATTTTTAATATGAATTTAATAATAAACTGTTTTGTTGCAATATTGCAATATACAGAACCCTGAGAATACGAACTTTCCACTACATTTCAAACCCCTGTATGAAGCCATCGCTGTCCTATTTATTGGTGTTGGAGCCTGTCAGTGTTCCACTAAACTCAGCAATGAGGCCATCTGTAGCCTTAGGACAATCCAGGAATGATAGGAAGATAAGAACCATTTTACTCTGATACAATCCTTGGCCATCTCTGACCATCTGACACAATCCTCTGACATCAATGACCTTCTGAAACAATCCTTAACCACCTCCTTAATGCACTACCCCTGACTGCATGACCACATGCATTGAATTAATAAAGGTCATTACCCGGTACTTTTCTCCCACATGACTACATAATCAGATTGTTAGTAACCCAAGAATGCAGCTTCCTTAAAATTACTGCAAAGGCCCTACACTTAGATTTGATTGTTTTGACCTTAAGAGTTAATTGTTCAGAGGATGCTAAGATTCACCTTGACAACATTTATGAAGACTTAGTAAACCAGGTTTTCAACAAGTTGTTGGAATTCCCATGGGTATAAATTATGCTCCTTATTTTCGCCCATCTATTTTTATATTCCTATGAAAGAGGATTTATTCATAAACTTTTACATGAGAAGAAATGCTTACTGATCCCACATACCACTGGAATTTCTGGACTTTGACGCCCTACCACATTTTAACTTACCAGTTTGGTGTCCGAGGTATTTTTGTTTTATGTTTGAGGCCCCCTAAAACCATTTGACTTGCCAGTTTGGTGTTTGAAGTCCCTACCCTTGTTTATGTTTGAGACCTTTTGACTTACCAGTTTGGTGTCGTGTCTGAGGTATTTTTGTTTTCTGTTTACCCCCTAAAACCATTTGACTTACCAGTTTGGTGTCTGAGGTACTTTTGAGGTTCTTGACGGCTTTCTTCCACATGCTTTTGATGGTAGCTGAGGACTTCTTACTGTCCTGATCCAGATTTTCCACAGAACCATTCTGTTTGGGGGACAGCACTTCTATCTGTAATGTACAACACAAAGAATGAACTTTCTTCAATTTCCAAAAAATTGTTTTAAAATTAAATTATGCAATATAAAATGCATTTTTTTCTGATTTTTTTTAATGAATATGCTATCTGGGTGAAATTGACAATGCACATATAATATTGTAGCAATGGAATCAAATAAACAGGAGAGAGAGAGAGAGAGAGAGAGAGAGAGAGAGAGAAGCAATAATACTAGAGAGTAACACCAGCTGTTTAACAAAGAGGTGCTGATGAGAAAATTGTATTATCTCTGAGCTTAAAATATTTACATAGACCCTGATCTGATCTATATCTGTATACAAAACTAACAGACTCTTCAGTGCACAAGAGGATGTTTGATGTTTTGTGGGGGTCAAACTCTTCTGCCATCGAATCATTAAAACATTAGGAAGATATTACTGAAAAGGGGGCAAGTGTATAAAAACCTGAAAATTACAGAGGAGATAACTCTGGTTAATTAATGGTCCACAGTTACAAAAAAATCTGTCCTTTATAAGATATGTTTTGAGTCTTAGGTTATGTTTTGCTAAGAGCTTCATAATTTCCTTGCATACAGTATCATAGCAAAACACAAAGGCAGAGGAACGAGCCTGGAATTCCTCTGACATACGGAAGTAATTACTACACAAGTCATATCAATCTACTCACTGGCATAACTCTTCTATTGTACCACCTTACAGCACCTGTACAGGCCCTAGTTCTACATCAATACACTCATATCTCCTCTATTGTACCACCTTACAGCACCTGTACAGGCCCTAGTTCTACATCAATACACTCATATCTCATACATTGTACCACCTTACAGCACCTGTACAGGCCCTAGTTCTACATCAATACACTCATATCTCATACATTGTACCACATTACAGCACCTGTACAGGCCCTAGTTCTACATCAATACACTCATATCTCATACATTGTACCACATTACAGCACCTGTACAGGCCCTAGTTCTACATCAATACACTCATATCTCATACATTGTACCACATTACAGCACCTGTACAGGCCCTAGTTCTACATCAATACACTCATATCTCATACATTGTACCACATTACAGCACCTGTACAGGCCCTAGTTCTACATCAATACACTCATATCTCATACATTGTACCACATTACAGCACCTGTACAGGCCCTAGTTCTACATCAATACACTCATATCTCATACATTGTACCACATTACAGCACCTGTACAGGCCCTAGTTCTACATCAATACACTCATATCTCATACATTGTACCACATTACAGCACCTGTACAGGCCCTAGTTCTACATCAATACACTCATATCTCATACATTGTACCACATTACAGCACCTGTACAGGCCCTAGTTCTACATCAATACACTCATATCTCATACATTGTACCACATTACAGCACCTGTACAGGCCCTAGTTCTACATCAATACACTCATATCTCATACATTGTACCACATTACAGCACCTGTACAGGCCCTAGTTCTACATCAATACACTCATATCTCATACATTGTACCACATTACAGCACCTGTACAGGCCCTAGTTCTACATCAATACACTCATATCTCATACATTGTACCACATTACAGCACCTGTACAGGCCCTAGTTCTACATCAATACACTCATATCTCATACATTGTACCACATTACAGCACCTGTACAGGCCCTAGTTCTACATCAATACACTCATATCTCATACATTGTACCACATTACAGCACCTGTACAGGCCCTAGTTCTACATCAATACACTCATATCTCATACATTGTACCACATTACAGCACCTGTACAGGCCCTAGTTCTACATCAATACACTCATATCTCATACATTGTACCACATTACAGCACCTGTACAGGCCCTAGTTCTAAATCAATACACTCATATCTCATACATTGTACCACATTACAGCACCTGTACAGGCCCTAGTTCTACATAGACATATTTCATTCAGTGTCCCACCCTACAATACCTGTACTGCCCATGGATCATAATAGTTTATAATGCTTTACACAAGGAGTCAAGAGACAAAACTCAGAGGAATCACAATTTCTGTTCCATCTGCATGTAGAAACTTTTATTGCTTGACTTTATTCTTAATGTACTTATAAGTAGGTTTTATTTATTTAATTAGTCATTCTATTAATGAGAGAGGAACACCAGGTGACCTTTTCTATTCTTCCATATAGTACCCTTCCCCAGCACCCATCTCCACCCCTCTTTCTCTTGTTTTAAGCTCCCTGTATAATTATAAATACAGCTTGTGTGCTCTATCTCACCCAACTTACTTCTCCCAGTAAACGTAATTCACTCTACACCTTATTATTATATTTTCATTTGAGCCTAACAGAAGCTTGTAGTCTATCTTGATAAGTGCTATTTATCTAAGACAATGACAATCATTTTCCTTGCTCCATTTTCCAAGGGAGGCAGTCTGCCAGAATCGCCAGCACCTTATGATGCGGGGAGAGGAGGGGTACAGTGATGACCTGAATGATAATGACCCTAACTCTGACTGAATGACCCCAATATCTCTATCATTAGACTCTACGATAATTCTCCATCCTTCAGTCACTATGCTGACTGACCTTGACAGGAAGACTAATGGCTCTGTAATACTCACAGAATTACCCCCTGCATGTACATCTTTCAGTCACTGATAAAAGGACTACCAGGTAATGGTTCTATGATGGTCTCAAAGAATTATACCCCTTACATCTACAGCCACAGAAGTTATTAAACTGGGCATTCTCAAGGTTTCTAAGTTTTCTTAACAAGTTTTTGCATTATTGGATGCAAATTCCTTTTGTATGGTGTTCTTAAAAGATTTTTTTACTTAACAAACAAGATGACAAGATGCAATTTGCCAAAATGACTGTTTATTTACAGCATGTACAGTAGAGCCTTAATATCTCTTTGTTTGGTGGCTGTAACTGAAAGGGTTTTTGCTTCGAAAATCAAGAAGCCCTTCTAAGACCAAAGCATTTGCCTGTAATTCACATCAGTTTGCAAAAAAAGTATCTTCCTTAAAGTAATGTTCATGTACTCCTCATAATGCCAGTAAGCAGACAAAATATTGTATCTTTTAAATAATAATGAAAATGTGATAATTTGTGTAAAAAATGCTGAACTTGTCAGTATCTATCAAAATTTTCTCAAAGAATTTGATATTCCAAAGAATGAATACAAAAAAAAAGATCAAAATATAATTAGATCAGGAAACTCCCTTGAATTTTCTTTTCAACTTCTCTTAAATAAAGAGGGGAGGGGTTCAAATTTTATCTATCTTCTTAACATGTGTCTCACACAATTTCTCCACAATTAGGCTCCACCTAATAGTTATGACATATATTTAGATCTGCCATCATCATATCTTTTTTGAAGTTTTTTCTCTCAAGAGAGGAGTTTGCTTTCCATCCGTTTTTTGGTAATTATTTAGAATTTCAGATATGTAAATGAACCATGCACTAATGCAAGAACATCCCAAAACCTTTCCCATGAAGGCAGGCAGGTACATTAGCATCACAACCTGTTCTCTCTACATTGCAGTTGATTGATTTCCCTCCAAAAAATTTCCCTAATATACAATAGCGATATGGACGTAACACCATATGGTTATGATATCTAGGGTTAAAAAAATTCTACAGGGATGTTCCAAGATTAATTACTAAGAAATGCTAGCAGCGTTGTTTTCCCTTGGCAGAAATAAAAAAGTATATGCAGTCGGGAAAAAAATGCATTTTTTTTTTATAAAGCATCAGAAGTGATGAGCTTTGGGTGTATGGTGAAATGATCAGACCATTTATCAGTGGTTCTATAAAACACTGCGGTGTGTGGAATGGGAAAACTTACAAAAAACAATAATCTCCTTACCATAAAGATACAATGAGCAAAAAATGGCATCGGGGAGGTGGATTTTCTAGATCAGGAATATCAAAGCTGTCATTTTAATGCTGGGTAAATGTTTTTGACTCAGGCTAGGCTATCAATTTTTGTGGCCATTTACTCCAAAGAGATTCTTTGTTTAGCCTAACATGCTTAAAGCACGCACATTTATCATATTCAATTTTATAAAACACAATAATGTGTACGTTCTTTACCTATAAAAAAATCGAATAATTTAATAAAATACAATAAAGTGTACATTCTTCCTTAGAAATATTGATCTAGAATGAGTAAAAATCTTATAATTTAGAAAAAATACAATTAATCTTTAAATGAACGTTTTTTGCACATTAAAAAAAAACCCTGCTTCAGAATCTAACAAATATTGATCCGGAATGAATAAAAGTCTTATATTAGATGTGTTAATTTGTTTCTACAGCTAAGAACAGTGATCTCCATACCCTTAGATAGCTAATTAGCTGTAGCCAGTTCCAGGATTTATTAAAATTGACTTTTAAATCAGTAGAAGATCAATATCAGATAATTACCTGTCGTGCTCTTACCTGAGCTCGGATAGCTGCTAACTGCAGGTTTGCCAACCGAATTTCATTCCTCTTGCAACACATATCCCCCTGAGTTTCATACACTTTTGAGTATAGATGATTAGCTAAATTTCTGCCAAAAAAATTAAAACAAAAAAATTGTTAGAAAATGAAATTCCTTACCTGGTTGTCGTTATCGAGGTCTTTTAAATTTCCCGTACTCTTATTTGAGGATTGCGACAAATGTCTGTCAGAATGGGGGGCCTTCATACTCTGACTCCTTTTTACACTTGACTTAAAACTCTCACTTTTCCGCGATTTAGCTTTGCTACTCTCTGTTCTATGAATTTTTTCGGTTTTGCTTCGACCATAATCCTTTGGTCGAGTGGACATTTCCGTCACTATCCCGCTGTCCTTGCTCTCCTGTTTGTGCATTTGACGACGGACTTTTAAATCCTCTTCCCCACTATTTTGGCGGGAGATGGACCCCTGAGCCTGGAGTAAGCTCCCTTTGTAGGTCTCCCCATTCCTTTGTTCGCGCTGTCGTAGCAACACAGAGTTTGACAGCTCGCTCTCTGTCGCTGACATCACAAAATCCGTAATACAATTATCAATAAAGGTATATTTCACCGTCTCAACTCGCCTACACAAAAAAGTACCAAATGATATTGAAAAAAGGACACATCTTTCAATTTTCTTGCCTTTAGTGATAAAAGTCACTCAATGAATGATCTGTTTATGTCCTTTGTATTTTGCGCATGGTTAAATTGGGTAATTAACACAGACTCCAGAGAAAAAGAAATGAAATCAACGTATTTCTGGCAAATGAGCAACCTCTTCAATTAATGAGTGCAAAAAAACCTGTAGAGGGTTGTCAAAATCTATCCATTACAAAGCAGTGATGTCATTTGGCATCCAAGACCTCTTACACTGTGCATTAGCTGTAGAAAACCATAGTTTCAGGAAGAAGTAGGATAAAAAAAAACTCCCATAAAAACAAACAAAAAAATCTGGATTTTTTTTTCTCAAATCAGATATTAAACCAAAGAACAAAATGCTTGAAGTATTCTCCAAATTCTATTTGTTTTGCCAAACATCAAACTGAAGTGTAATGAGTTTCCAGTATAAGCACTCGCTGCCTATACGATCCTGATGTATTGTTGCTGGGCCTGCGAGAGGCACACAAAACGCAAGGAACAGCGGCAGAAAATCCGTAAGCAGCTCTTTAAAGATCTACACCGATTAAAAAAATATGCAAATCTCCTAATTACAAGTAAAGTACCTCCAGACTCCAATTAGTCATCAAGAAAAAATGTTTTGTTCCGCGTTTTTTTCCTCAATAAATGCAGTACGTTGCCATCAGATTTAAGTGATCTGGGACTTAATATTCATCCTATGGCATGTTGGTGCTCTAACTAAAACGCACATTCAAATTGAAAACTGGAGGCCTTAATTCGCACTGCAAGCTGATTCCCTATGAATTGCTAATGATGCAACATGTAAAAGCACCCAACTAAGGGGAATTCAAAACTGTCACGTATTTAGTAAAATTACAATCCATGCGAATCAGTGACATTTAAAGAAAGATTAATTGGTAATCTCACTTAGCAGAGCTAGTCTTCTGACTTAGAGCTATCATAGCTAATGTGTTTGTCCATTATAAACAGTATCCTGTCTAGGCATTGATTCCATAATCAAATTCCCTCAGAGAATCACTATCATAACTAATAGACGTATGTCTCTTCTGAGTTCCTCAGAGTAGATTCCACTTAAAATGGTCCGGTTTGTGAACTCCAAGAAATATGTCAATAAAAGACTTCAATATTAAATCTCCATTGCAAACGACAAATGAAACAAGTTTCGGAGTAATCCTGTCATCCTCCTGCACCACATGAAGATGGCAGGGTTTCAGTGTATGTTGTAATGTTCTCTGGTATGAGGAAGAGGATTAATTGAGCAGACAGGGAGAATCTGTCTTATGTAGGAACTCAGCAGGGAGCCATGTTTTATCTGACCATCACCTCCCCTATCTCCCTCCCCATCAGTACCTCTCACTAAGTACTCTCTCGCCAGTCAGTACCAGTACTGTACCTTAGTACCTCTCTGTACTGTTCTAGTGTACTGTACTCTACCGACTCTTGATCCCTACTGAAACTGATCAAACCCCAGTCCTTTAAATCTTTAATTACTACATACTGAATGTTTCTGATACTTTATGCATGAAGAACTTTTTTTATGGCAGATATATGCATGTTCTGAGAAATCGGGAGCTAAGGAGGTTTATTGCCATGTGAATAGTTAACATCTGTAGGGCCCTCTAGATTTATGTCCTGTGAAATTTTATCTGACAGAAATAAATATTTAACTCGGGGCTAACGGATCAATATGGGGAGGAAATATTTTACTTTTCATGTGCTAGAGGAGATGGGTTGTGATGTTTGATGTGGAAATCTTCAATCGACTTATAGACAGGAGGAAGAAAAGGAAACCAGCAGATGGTAGCCATAATCAAAGACTAATTATGTGAACAACATGCTTGATTAATTAACATCTATCTGAAGGGATCTTAATTTTTCTTGGAAACTTTTCCTTCCTGTAAAGTAAATGAGGGGGTGTATAGGCAGACCTTTATGACAGAGAGGGGGAGGATTAAATCAGTCAAAGTGAGGGGGCTGAAATTTATTTATTTCTGTACTTAATATAATTAATTCATTGAAAAATTCAATTAATCAAATAATAACATAATTATATACAATGCCTTTTTATGATATCAGTCAAAATAATTCTTTAGAACTTGTAAGTTAGGAATTTCTACTGCTTCATGGTTTGTAATCTATGGAAAGTTTCTATCTTTTGGATTTTGCCAAAAATCTTTCAATTATTCATAAATTCAGGTGAATTTTACCAGAATCTTTAAATAATTCATAAAAATTAGATGAATTCCTAAGCATAACCTGTCAGAATGAGCTCTGGGTGATATAAAGTGTTTCCTAATTAGCCTGGTTTTCCTCGGATTAATCAATTCTTGACCCCTCTCTGGGACTGCCAGGGTGACCAATAGAGTAGGATTTGACATGTCTGTTCAGGTCATGTTAGGATGCCAGGATGACCAATAGAGCAGGATTTGACATCTCTGTTCAGGTCATGTTAGGATGCCAGGATGACCAATAGAGAGAGTAGGATTTGACCTCTCAGTTCAGGTCATGGGAGGATGTCAATGTTAACTATAACCCGGGGTCCCTGTAGACTTAACTTCTAAGAAAATCACTGAGGTCTCTGTCCTATAGTGCAGGTGCTTTTCGGCTTTATTGAACATTATGGTTATTAATTCACAGTAATATGGATCAAAGGATCAGTGGAATTTGAATTTGTTTAATTTATTTATTTCAGCAACTTTTTATGCTGTCATGCATTCTCCGGACTAGATTCTTGTATGATATCTAAATACTGATAACTGATCAAAGTTTATATGGCCATCCAATATTAAACCTGATATCCAAAGAATCACTGTTTCATGTGAAACTTTAGCTGAGAGACTACTGGTAGAAGTCCAGGAGGAAAAATGCACGTAGAACAAGATTCATAATATGAATAATTTCTAAACCTGTACATTGTATATCAAACTGGGCCCAAACTTTGCAAGGAGTAGCATTTAGAAAGAATGAAAGAGAATATCAAGTTATCAAGTGGAGATGCCATAACAGTTTGACTCCAGACACAAAGTGGCCATAAAACTTTCTTTTACTCTACACCACAAAGAGGGGTATTTCTTTATGCAATACAATTCTCCCTGACTCCATACCATGAAGTGGAAGAACCTTCACATTTTTTCTCTGGCTCCACACACAAAGTGGAGATGCTCTAACAGTTTTTTCTTGACTTCACACCACAAAGTGGAGATGCCTATACATTTTCTATGACTTTATACACAAAGTGGAGATGCCTATACATTTCCTATGACTCCATACACAAAGTGGAGATGCCTAAACATTTTCTCTGACTCTTCAATCATTCATGGTCCATCCTCTCTCTCCCAATCAAAATGTGCCTGACTTAAATTCAGTATCTATCCTTGCTCCATATTGCTGAGTTTTACCCTCTGTTACAGAGGCAATTTAGTGTATATCTAGTCTAAGAATTAAAATATATTTGAACACCGCTGTGAATTGAATTTTGCAAGAGTACACTGACCTCAAAATCAGAGTTCACCACTGACGTACATAAAAGTGAGAAAATCGTGATAACTGATACCCTAGCCTGTTGTTTTCTTTACATGTTTATTAGGGAGATCTGAGATTGGATCAAGTTATCTGGTAGCTTGAGATGTTTATTTACCTGTATCTCAGTAATGAAGCAACTAAACCCCTTATATATGATATAAACCAACACGGCTACTGACATTGCAAAAAAAATTAAGAAAGAAATGGTTATCTTTGCAAAATCTACATTATACAATCGAAATGATTGTTTTTTAAAAAAAAAAAGCTATTATTTTTACTTTTTTATTACATTTCCAACAGTTAAATATTGTAATGTATCCCTTGAATGAAAATGATCTTTTTGCAAATAATATTTTCACAGTAAGAAATATCAGAAGTGATATATTCACAGGTAAAGTATAAAAATTGCTGTAGAACTCAATACTTTTCTCCCTTTACATAGTGTGATAGTCACCCTCATGTCATAGTTATTAGAGTGCTTGAGAGTATGGAGTTAATCAATAGGTTTCAGGTTTGAATCCCACTGCGGAATGTGGATACTGGTCCTTTAGATGAGACCGTATAATCTGAGGTGCTGTTTCACAGTAGATGCTAGTTGTCAACATGGCATATTGGTAGTCTCTCTAGAGTCTTGGAGTAATGACTTTATCCTTATGTCATGGGTTTGAACCCACTGTAGGACATAGTGACCAGTCCTTCAGATAAGACCATATAAACCAGGGTCGGTCATAGTAGGTGCAGACACAAAGAAGATCCCTCATTACTCAATGGCCCTGAGTGCTGAGTATAGGTCAAAAATTGCAGCTCTGCACCAGCAATTGGTGGCATCTCCGTATGATTGAAAAATCCTTGAGAGGGACGTTAAACAACAAACAAACATAAAAGGTGCTGTCACAAAAAAGATTCTTGCTCAATGCTCAATGGCTCTGAGTACCAAGTAAATATCTTAAGCAATTAACTCTCCACTGGCAAGGGGTGGCATCTCCATATGAATGAAAAAATTCTCCATAGGGATGTTAAACAAACATAGAGTAATATTATACAACTATTTAAATACGTTGAGGGTAATAGCGAGTTAATTGTTTATGAGACATATCACTTTGAGTGCATGCTGACCATTGACCTATCTTTAAGTGAATTTCATAACCTTTGACCTATCACTATAACTACATAGATACTGACCTTTGACATATCATCATCAGTGTGTGTATGTTGTCCTGATTGTGTTTGATGTAGGAGGTGAGTACGGCGGCTTCCTTCTGAAGTTTCTGTCGTCGATCCTTGATGGTAGACTCTGTGTGGGGATCTATGATAAGATGGTTCACTGTCAGGTTCTACAACAGAGGAAATCTGGGTTAACCTCTTATAACGTGGAACTTAACCACTCAAAGATTGGATAGTTTACCATACACACTGGATATCAACCACACTAAGTGGATAGTTAATCACCCACAGATTGTACAGTTAACCACACAAAGTGGATAGTAATCACTCAAGGATTGGATAGTTAACCACACACAGTGGATAGTAATCACTCAAGGATTGGATACTTAACCACACAGTGGATACTTGACTCAGTATGAGTTGACCCCACACAATGGATAGGCTATCAAACGCAGTGGATAGTTAACCAGACAGTGGATAGTTAATCACACACAGCGTGGATAGTTAACCACATACAGAGTGGATAGTTAACCACAAAGTGGATAGTTGACTAGGTATGAGTTAACCCCACACAATGGATAGTTAACCATATACAATGGATTAGTGAATAATTAACTGAATGAGTTAATCACACACAGTTGAAAATTGTCTTTGTCTGTATTTTCAGGTTATACTGTCCAGTATAACTTCCCTATAACACAAACTTTATCACAAGTAATTGATATTACATTGTAACTTATTTTTTATCCAATAAAATTATGCAAAATTAAATTTCATATTACAAAAGGAGACTTTAGATGAGGCATGAAAAGTCTAAAGAAAGGATAATCAAAAACAATTCAACATTATAGCAATTACTGTAGAATCACATATTTTCTTTGGGTCAAATTTTCGTGGTTTGAGAAGAAACTCTTGGTTCCCGGGGATTTAATTTTGTAGATGATTAATTGTTGAGTAATTCTGCATGTAACATTTTACATTTCCTGACGGTCATAAATTCGTGGGTCCTTTGATACATCGAAAACAACAAAAATTAAATCCCCATGAAAATTTGTGATTTCAAAGTACATTGTATATCTGTGGAAAAAGAGTTTACGTATGTCTAAAAGTGAGTAAAGCTTTTAATGGTGCTGTCTTATAATTAATTCAAGAACTTTTTTTTTTTTTTTTTTTTTTTTTTTAAAAAGACCCTGTTCTAGCTTAGAAGGTGTAAAAATAATTCCTTTAATTGCTTCAAGTAGTAATGGATCTGTTAACTTGTGAGAACAACAAGACACCAAATATTTTAAGATTTGGGGAAATCAGTGTGAGTTTTACAGTGCTGTGTAATTTTCTAGTCCTGATTTTACTCCCCATTGCAGCAATATAATTAATTTAATAATTGGTGATCACCATTTATTGAGGGGAGTATAGTGGTTTCAGATTCTGTTTTAGCTCATTACTTCAAGTTTCCCTAATCTTGATTGTATGGACCAGACTGGCCGACAAAATTTGCAGACAATTTATAAAATAAATGCAGTAGGTTTTACTTAAGTTATCTTCACTTGCTTAAAATGTGACTGAATTTAAATCTATTTTAATAAAAATTATCTATATAATGTTCATCTCAATTACATCATGTGAGATATTTGATATGTACTTCTTTTTTTTTTTATAAATTTTTTTTACATTAGATATCATGTTTATTTTAGAAAAATTCCTGCTAAATAACAAAATAATTGATAAAATACCTCCAATTTTTTTTTACTGCAACATGCAATGAATTAAGACAAGCTTTTACAAAATGAAAAATATCAGACATGCAGGTTTTGATGTAGGAATTTGCACATTTAGTAAGGTGTTTTTTGTTGACTATTACATCACCAAACTTTCATTATCTCTGTAACACAGGGGTAAGAAAAAATGGCTCGTAAATAAATAGTAAACATCAAAGATGACATTAATCCTGGCCTATCTAACGAGCATTATTACTCGGTAGATTAAATTCATAAATCAGCCATAGAGTGCACAATACAACTTCTGAAGAAAAAAACAATGATAGATGCAGCGGAACATATGAACCTGGTGTAGAAGATTAGAAAATAATGAGAAAACAATCGGTTTTTGTTTAATTTTTATCCCCTCAAGTGAAGTAAACAAGTAATATTGTAAAAGAAGGCACTCTCTGACTTGAGTGCATTAGAGAGGTTCTAGCTTTTGTGTTCTCTGGTGCTGATGTCAAAACTTCAAAATAATGAACTCTGACAGAAAACTGACAGGGGAGCTTGCATCAGCATCCAGGGAGTTTGTGTAGGGGGGTTAGAGCAGTAAAGATACTGGACACAGTGTCAGATGATTCTGTAATCAACCCAGGTGTCCTCTACCCTATACTTAACAGGAAGTCACTTCTCTCTCTCTCTTATTCTCACCCCATCTCTCTCTCTTTCTCTATCCTTCTCTCTCTCTCAGGCTGTTTATAAATATTTGGCCCATCACTCTGTTTGAATTGCCCTGATTTTATTCTCAGTGAAGTGCAGCTACTTGAAGCTGAAGATATGTGCACTTCATGTCCTGAGACAGGGACCAAGAAAGCTTTCCAGAATTTTAAAACGTCAAAAAATAATATATTGCTTTGACAGCATTTGATGTGAGCTGTGTGTTTCAGTCTTAGATGACCATTCTGTGACTGATCACCTCAGTAAGAAAACTAGAGGGTAGTGAAATTGAAATGAAATAATTTTGTTCAAATGTTTTAGTTTCTAATTATAAACATGAGGTCTATGGGCCACATCACTCGCATGAGGACTTTGAAGAAAAATCAGAAATCATTTAAGTATTGAAAAGTGTTCCCCCTACCCTCATCCTCCACCCCACCCGTTCCAGCAGGGGGAGGGAAAGGTGCATGATTTAAACTAACAAACTTCAATCTACAATAACTGAGGATGACTTTGGTATATTTATTTAAGGAATGAAGCTTATTTCAACTTATGTTATCCGATATAACATAACTTGGGGCAGTTTACACTTTATAAACCGCGAAGCGGTTTATAAATAAGCGTAAACTGCCCCAAGTTTTGTTATATCGGATAACATAAGTTGATATAAGCTTCATTTCTTATAATTTAATTTCAATGTAGACAATGAGACAATATTTCCTCCAGAAAAAGGCTTCAAAGTGAGCATTATTTTAAAAGTAACGTCAAGCGGAGTGATACGCTTTTGACATAACTCATTGTGACGTAGGCAAGTTATGTTATACGAAATGGATAAAACCGTTTAACCAATCAAATGACGCGTTACAACTGAAATTAAATTATATGACTATAATCATGACTTTAACAGATTTTTTCTAATATGTATTGCAATGTAAAAGTTTGATCATCTATGGTTTATTGTGTATAAATAAGAATTTAAGCTTTCACAAGTTTCATGTTTTCTGGTCCATTGAATTTCAAAGTAAATTTACAGAACTTAGACACAAGAAGTAAAGATTGAGATCAATTCAAAGAACTCAAATGCAGTCTGTGAATTCTGCCTAATTTTACTCAGGTTAATTAATTTCTTAGTTCTATGAATTGATCCTAAAATTCACTTTATGTTTGTGAGTTCTGTGAATTTATCCAGATTTCTCTTCAGGTGCCTGATGATAGATTTCTGTTTACACCTAGCTCTAGCTGTTTGTATTACATTGGATACATTGATTTAGCAAATTGAGAGAGATGTTTCCGACAAACAGCCTGCCTAGAATTCAAGGTCAGCTCCGTTTATCCGTGCATGCAATTTACTTTCCTCCACATGTTTCTGCTATTAAGTTTGGCCTCAGAATTGTAATTTGTATATATGGAAACACCAATGCTTTATTTTTCTTTTTAAAAAAGAGAAGAATATACTTTATGTTTCTGTATGCTGTATTTTAATAAAATTTGTACAATAAAATTTGCTTGCCATTATAGTGTCAGGGCATTTTACTTTCAAACCAAAAAATCTACACGTTGTGTTCAATACTCAGCCCCTAAGAGAAGGGAATCTGCTGAATAGCATGGATTAATGATTCTCAATTTTTCACAGGAGTTATCTATTACAGGTGTAACGATAAATGCAGTGATACATTAATCATAATATTTCACTCCAAAACTATGCTTGCTCAAGTTGTAAGAGGCATAGGAAATATTCAATGCATAAAGGGATATAACTCTTCTATATAAAACACATGCAAAAAGATACACATGAAGAGTTATAGGTACATAAAGTTTAAAGATTATAGTGTCTACATATGTATGTTACAGATGTTAATGTCTATGTTTAGACAAATTGTATACCTCTGTGTTAAAGAAATTTCTATAAATATGGCTTCAATTAATTTGTGTGATACATATATCTGCAATACAGATAAAATTGATTACCAGTGTGTTAAAGATGCTGATATCTGTTTGTACTGAGAGTTGACTTATCTTTATGTTATAGATGTTGATATCTGTATGTATAGGGATTTTTTACCTGTGTACATGTGTTATAGATATTGATATCTGTGCATGTAGAGGTACACATAATTGGTTTAGCTTTGTTGTATAGATGTTGATATCTGGGTATATTCTTAAGATATTTACCATATAAGCATAATTTTTAGCGAGGATTTAATTTTGGCATTATAAGCGAGGGTGCTAAGATCACTAAAATTGATTATCATTAAAAATTGATAGCGTTTTATTTGTTATAGGTTAAATTCTTAAGTGGGCATTTTAAAATCGCTAAAATTACATCTCGCTAAATATAAAATACAAGTTTTAAGGACAAATCGCTAAATTTGCGTCTCGCTGAAATTTCCACTAACTTACTATTACCTCTGTGCTGTAGATATTGACGTCTGCTGGTCTGAAGGTATGTGTAGATATCTCCATCTTTGTTGGCTCTGTGTTGATGGCGTTCATGAAGTACGAGATATCAAGTTGTGGATTCACCTGACGACAGAACTTCAACATCTCCTTAAAACGATCGTGCTGCTCATCTGACTGTCCAGAAATAAAAAAAAAATCAGAATTCATCAGATATATCATAAAGAACAAAGTTCGCCTTGTGCAACTTTTGGCCCTGTTAATTTCTGAAAAATCAGAACTACTCTGTTTTAGTTTAAAATAGTTTAAATTTCACTTGGACCCTTGGTGACTTCATATCAAATAAAAATGACGTAATTTTTTCTCTTGTCCATGTATTATGACGTCATGAATTTCGTCATTTTCCTCAAATCTTGAAAATTTCTTTAAAAGTGACTAAAAATTTAAGCTGTTTTTGAATATTTTGAATAGCCCCCAACCTCTGACCTAAAATGTTTAATTATATAATGAAAGAACTGTTTCAGAAGATTCTAATCCATGAAAAAAATTTTGGATTGCGGGGTGGGCTCATATTTTTATCGACAGTTGAAGATGCTCAATTTCACCCATTTCCTTCAAAAATCAAGAACATTGCAGATTCACAACGCCTGAGTTTCCAAACTTGGACTCCTAGAGGATTTTTTTTTACAGGAAATGAAAGAACTAAGTCTCTACTTTATGTTGATGTTCGAAATGGGACGTTAGGATCTGGTACATGTAAGTTTGTTGATGTTCGAAATGGGACGTTAGGATCTGGTACATGTAAGTTAATTGGTATAATGACAGGGCCATTTTATGGAGTTAGTGAACCTACCTCTTTGGGAGGAAAATCACAATACATGTAGTTATAAATTATGGAAAAAAAACTAGGTTAAACTGGAAGGTACATTGTACCTATTTCATATTCAGGGGTCAAAATTTCATATTCAGGGATCAAAAAGCTTAAAAATTTAATTCCATTAACTGTCAATTATAAAATGACATTTTTTGTATTGAAATATGGGCTTGTCACTGCATCTTGTTTGTGACCAGTGTAAATAATATTAGATTACTCCAGATCTGCCAATGGGATTGGATAGAGTTTTAAAAGTGGTATCCCTCTGGGAATACCAGTTTATATGTGTCCCAGTTGTATGCATCATCATCAGCTCATAACAAGTGTCATGACCCTGAAGCAAGGTCACATGAAGAATGGCTAGGTCATACACATCAAAAGTTACCAATGCCACAACTTTATAATGGTAAATGCAAAAATTATAGCAGTTCTTTATTAAAACAATGTCCTTTCTAGTTTTGTATCAATTACGAACTTCTATTTTTGATTTTGAGTTATATCTCTTCTTATTATAGGTATTACAAATACATTTAATAAAAAGCCATAAATCAAAAGATAACAAAATTCAACAAAAAATTACAATAAAAAAAAATCTCTTTCCTCTAAGCCCTAAGCTAAACATTGCTAGGTAATGTAGTGTAGAGATGTTAATATATCAGCATCTGGGATTGAAATAAGGAAAAGAATATTGATTGAATTCAAAGTATATCAAATATATCTACAAAAGTTTTTCAATAATTTTTCTCTGAGTTAGAAATATCTACATAAGTTTTTCAATAATATTTTTACAAGTTAAAAAAATAAAATGACATCTCATCAATAACAACAGGATTGTCAAGCCAGGAAGTTTAGTTTCTGATTACTGTATACAAGGAAATTTTCGCCCCCATTTAATTTTCGCCTTTTTTGCCCTAGTCTTGCGTGGGCGAATTTAAAACAGGGCGAATTCAAAGTAAACTGTATAATATCTTAAACAAAAATCTTTTTTGGGCGAATTTAAAACGGTGCAAACTTGTTTTCAGATGTGAAAGGGCGAAAATAATACGGGGCGAAAATAACCCTGTATACAGTAGTTCTTTGGGTGAAAATCAGCTTACACAGTTAAAGTATTATAAAAATTAAAAGATCTTTGAATTTGATTTCTGTAATTTTTTCAAATCAACATGAGTTACAGATCCCTTCTCATTAACACCAGTAGGTAGTCTAAACAACGGATTCAACATTTCAACCTGTGACTATGAGCAATACCAGTATCATTTCTATGGAGTCCCACAGAACATATGGTATCTAAACCTGCACAGTGGCATCTCTGATAATCTGATGTGACACAGGAATTACAGCTAACCCAGATCCTTCGTTTCTACACAGAACACAATTTAATTAC
>PRKT01000037.1:384987-409258 GCA_003671525.1 Saccostrea glomerata | reverse complement strand
TACAGTTTCACGATTTGTAAACTATAGTTTACAAACCGTTAACTATAGTTAACGATCTGATAAATATAGTTTCACGATTTGTGAAACTATGATTAACAACTCTTAACTATAGTTTACGATTGTAAACTATAGTTTACAAACGTGAATCTATGTTTATCAACAAAATCTATTGTTAACGCTTTATTCAGACAGATAAACTTAGATTAGCATTCGTAAACTATAGTTAACGACCGTTAAATATAGTTTTACAGATGAAAACTATACTTAACGAATCGTTAACTATAGTTTACGAATCGTTAACTATAGTTTACGGTTTGTAAACTATAGTTTACAGTCGATAAACCTAGTTTATCAATTGTGAAACTAGGTTTATCTCATTTTTGTGAATTTGGCGTGCCATATATACAATATAGTTTAAAACATTTATGTGTGGATGTTCCTTAGCACTGAAGTATCTAAGACAGTAACTTATTTTTCTTGGAATAAACTGTTTTTGGTTAATATTGTTACATTGCATAATTATAAAATATTTTTTTCTGAATGTCAGTCGCGTACATCTTTAAGTTTGACCTAGATATCATACCTTGGTGAGCAGCATTAACGCGTGACTCTCCATGGCTATGTTGACAGTGTTACTGGTGTCTATATAAATCTCCTCTAGCTCCTGGTCAAAAGTAAAAATAAAATATATTAGTTTTGTGTATATAATATAATCCATACAACTCATGTGATCATGCTGAGAAAATCATTCTTGAAGGAAATAGTGATTCGCTGATTTTAGAGTTATTCCTCTTAGACTGCAAGATCTTGGCCGAGAATTGCTGGTCGATTTCAGACCAGCTAGTTAATGCGAGGTCATTATTCTGGGATGAAGGGACTGTCAGGATTTGAGATAATTGTTGGGACAAGTGTCGTATACCTCTAAGACTTGTGGAATGAGATATTGGAACTCCTCTATGGTCCTGTTGGAAGCACACAATTGACAAAGGTATTCGTTGTGAGCGCTGTGGAACTGAAGGCGGGCGTTATAGTTAGAACTGGTCTGGTAAAGCTTCACTGAAGTCTCGTAGTTCTTTTCTGCCTATAATAAAACAAAGACTGTCAGAGAGAGAGAGAGAGAGAGAGAGAGAGAGAGAGAGAGAGAGAGAGAGATCTAGCGTAAAAAGCTTCGATTCGACCATTTTTGGGGGGAGGGGGATAACTTCCTGATCCCCCCCCCCCGTATCTCAAATGTTGTCCGAATGGGAGGACACATTTTCACAAGGGTCTGGTGCTACTAAACGGAGTATCCCCTCGCAAAGAGCATATTCAATATTGATCCCGGTGCTAATGTCGCTTCCGTTTCACGCACAGGCGCTTGTTTCATACAGTAAGCTTAGATTTCTACTATATAATATATAGTAGAAATCTAAGCTTACTGTATGAAACAAGCGCCTGTGGTTTCACGCCAGGACAAACTATTATACACACGTACACCCATCGTCGCAAACCATGGCCAAAATGTACGCTCCTCTCCCATCTGGCTTGAGACGATGACGTACACCCAAACTAACACACCCTTACGAGCGTGTTACCGTTAACTCCGTTGAGAGGGGATAAAATTATGAAAGTACACCTTTAGATTGTTTGGAGCTATGCCAACAGAAAATCATTATTCTATTGCCTTTGGAGTATATTTTCTATTGAGCAAACGAAATGCATGGTTTTTCCTCACATAACTGTTTTTAAGACCAATTGGAAATACATTCAATGTTCGTCCCTTCTCTCTTCAGTTGATGTTAATTTTTTAATCACAGAAATTAAAACCTTTGTGTGAAGCGTTCTTACGTTATTTTAAAGTTTTCTTTGCTGTCTAGACATCTATATACGGCGAAGTTTTTTTTTTCAGTTTGAAAAGTACCAAAAGAAAATTTAACAGACTACTATTAGAGTTGAGAGTGAAATAGCAGATCCAAAAATAGTATAGACATAATTAAATTTACCAAACGCTTTCATTAAGAAAAAAAATGAGTCCTAGCGTGTGGAAAAAAGGTAACAAATTATCTCCTCTGTCTTTTACATCAATAAAAAAAGTTACACTTAATTTGTACTGTTCTAAGAGAAAAAAATCAAGGTCCAAAAATACCGAAGTAAAACGTTTTTGGCGTAAAAATTTGACTTTCCCTGTGCAGATGAGTTTTGATATGGAAATCCTCCTTGGAATTAGTTAGCTGCTAAACTACAAGAACCACGTGTAATTGTTACCAAAATTGGAAAATCTATTATACACGCTTCGTATTTTTTTTAATAAAAGTAAAATTTATTAAATTTTCAACCGTGAAATACGTAGTGAATAAAAGTGATATCTTATCAGAGTGTGATAGGATATCGTGCAGTGTGAGAGAATATCAGAAGAATTTCGGCAAAACTCTCGATTTTCCTTCCTTTCACAAAGGTTGTTGTATCACTTGAGTAAATAGACTAAAGCTGCAAAAACTTTTCCAAAAATATTGTTGAAATTCATTTTTACAATGTTTTGAAGCTTACCATGCTGAGCTATGAATAATATTTTTGACCATGGAATTAATTTATCACTCTCATTTTTTGAAATTAATAGTAAATAATAAAACTTGTCCTTGCAAAGGTTACAATATTTTTCCAAATCTTTTGGTGTACTACATATTAATTGTTGGTGTACTACATATTAATTGCTTGTATTTATTCCTAAAAGAAAATAATGATAAAAAAATCTTGAAATAAAAGCAAGAGGATGAAATATGAAAAGTCATTTAAAAAAATATTTTATTTAGTTTATGAATAATAAAAAATTCGTCTCTGCCTTCTTACACATAGGCAAAGAATGTTGAGAAATGTCATTTATTCTTGTTCACGCAAGAGCTCTGATTTTAATGGCGAGCGGATGAACCAGCTAAATCTGCCATTTTTTTTTTACGTACTCAGTGATTGAATTTTCCTCATAATACGAATGTAAGCCTGATTTGCGTTCGCACGTGAACTTTAATTCCGAATTCGCGTTAATTTTGGAGTCGATTTACCATCTTCATGTGGCAAGAATCAATCTAGATTGAATTTGGAATTAGAATGTACGAGTGAGTGGCTAATGAAGATGTGACCGTAAAAAAACTTTTTTAAAAAAAAGTATCGTCTCTTCTCTTTAAATTGATTTTATTGATATCTTCCACGCCCATGCAGTTATCTCTCTTGCGATTTGAAAATAGAAAATAATACTAAAAGAAATAAATCGTAACCCCCACAACCCCCAAACCCATAAGGATGTACAACACACCTATCCCAAAAATTCCTGTCGTTTAATTTTCGTTATTTTTGTATATTTAGTACATGAATATATCTACTGCATGTATGCACATTTTGGAACAAATTGTTAGAGTGGTTTTTGAACAGGAAATTCCAAAAGTTATCCCCCTTTAGTTGTTTACAAGGAGAGAAAATTTTTAATCAATAAACTACATCGCAGGTTGCTTGATTGAAAAGAACTTAATTGTTGTAAGCTGAATACAGAGTTGTATATCATTTTTCGAAAGAGTTATTCAAGCGTTAAAATATACATGTTGGTCAGATTCAGAGAAGCATGTGAAGTATGCAAGTGTGAGATGAAAAAGCTAAAACGCCGACCTAAAAGAAAGCAGTGTAGGCCTATACGTACGACTTGAAGGTCGTGTTCCACTTTATCCATAGTCTCCTCGAACTGGTCTCGGTAAGAATTGAGTTTCTGAGTCTGATTCTTTTTGTTTATAGCCACTTCTTCTAAAGGTTTGTGTACATTTTTCATTAACAAGACTGCTACGTCCATGTGGGCCTGAAAATGTAGGAAGTAATAACTTATATTACAATTCTAAGTTAAGCTTGGACGTTGAGTAAGGCGTGGCATTCTCGAAGTTACATAATCAGCATCTGAAATTGCCACAGCTTTCATTCACTGTTGAAATATACATGGGATAGAAATTCGGGCAAATGTCAACAAGTGTAACGAATAACCAATAACATTGTCTCGCCCGGCAAAGAGGTGGAGCTTAAGTCGTGTCATGGTTGTCAACAACAATTTAAAGTTCCTGATGTTATTAATTTCTTAACCAATGAGAATCTTTTTGTCATTCCATAGACACGAAAATGCCACGCTTTAATGAAAGTCCAAGCTTAATTGAGAATTGTACTATGTTAACAGCAATACTCCCAGAAACCAATAATTGTATATATGAAGCATCACATCAAAAATTCAAAATACCACGGTACCTCAGATTTTTTATTTTAAAAATTAATCAAATTAAGAATGAAATCATCAAATGGATGCACTTACTTTTTGTCAAAAAAAAAATCCTTTTCTCAGATCAGAAAGTCTATTTTAAGGATATTATTTACATCGAATGTTATATATGAAAAATCTATTTTCTGAGATAAGAAAATCGAATTTTTGAAATTAGAAAATGCGGGGGGAAATAAATCTAATTATAAAAATAATTAATTATGTATATCTTTTCTTACTTTTTAAAATATTTTTTTCTATAAAATGCAGGACAGTAAATAAAATTACAAGTGTTTTTACAGTGCGGACAAGTAAGTAATGTCTCCGATTTCAAAGTATCTTTTATAACCTCATTTACTTATTCACAATTAATGCATTCATTAAGATATTCTTTTGACCACCTCATTATAAAATCTCTTTATTCCCTTTATGTGTCCCTTTATCCGTACATAATGTTTACCTGAGCATCGTTCTCTGTCCCATGTATCAAACAGTCCCAGGCGGATAAGATTGTAGAAGGTGTGTCTGTTGGTCTGTTGGTGAATTAACAAATAGAAAAAAACATTGACTTTACTTATACATAAGTTTAAGTAATGAAACTGATGGAAATTTGCAGGTATACTAGTATGTAAAAATGATTGAAATAAATACTGACAAAAAGATAATTATGTTTTTTATTTGTAAATGTGTATTGTTTATATTTTTATTTGCATATTGACATCATATAGTATTATATTCCTTTCCTCCGTACAAAATCCTTTTTATTCGGTCTGTATTTGATAAATATAAAGGTCCTGTTTCTGTTAATTGCTCCGCTTGTCAGAGAATCTTTTACAGTGGCAGTACCTGTCTCGTTTGAGGTCTTCGTATTTGGTTTTGAATGCTGCAATGATAGTCTGAATGTCTTTGGCAAATTGTTCGTAGACTGCTGCCATCTGGCGAGCGAAATCCGATACTGAAAGCAAGAAGAAAACTTCATGAACACGATATTGTTGTAATAAAGATATAATTCAGTAACGTACACACTGCCACACAATTCTGTCAACCACCTGATCTGTTTGTAACACATATATCAAAGGATAACTAGTAATTTGTACAGATTAGATTCCTGTGACCACAATGTCGCAGTAATAATACATTACAAACACTATCCGGACCGCGAACGGATGCCGATTTATCCAGGATTGTCGACATATCCAATATCGAGATACCAAACCTTATCTGTTAGAATCCCTCTGGCAGTAAAGATCGATAATGGTAAAACTGTTTTAAAAAAGGGGGGTTACATATACAGCAGTAAAACGTGCTTTTTATACTATTTTAAGCTTACAATTCATTTTACAGCCATCCACCCACCCACCCCTCTCTCTCTACCCACCGATATATGTAATCTGAATCCTCGTAGTGTATGCTTTTAGTAAGTGGCAATAAGTACTGTAGTTTCTTTCTAATACTAAATATATTGATTCTCATTTTCATTCCCTTTGAAAAAAAGTAACATAAACAGTGATTGTATTCAAATACATTTTACTTTGTTAAATTAATATATGACCATATATTAGGCACCGCCGAATCTGGAGGGGGGGGGGGGTAGGTTCCCTTATCCACTTCTTTTTTTTCTCACCATCCTCCTCAAGAAAAATATATTTTCGGTTAAATCTTATATCAATTATCTTGAGAAAATCTTCCCTTGACATTTGGTTAGGGTGGTCTAATAACGTCAATGCAGAATTAATAATCTAGATCAAAATATCTCGCTTTATTCGTTGTCTCTGTCTGTGTCTCAGTATGTAACCGCATTTTTTTAAGAATCAGAGTACATGTGCACACATTGCATGGACAGATGTGTTTGATTAATCTATATCTCATAAACATTGCTGTAATGTAAGTTGTTTGTCTTGAAATGTCTTAACGAAAAAAGTCTTTAAAATCACATGATACATGTAACTCAGAATCTAAAATTCTATTATTTACAGATACCTGTTTATAAATTTTATTAATATTTCCAAATATACTGAACAAAAGAGAAAGAAACAAGGGTGCTGGACTGTGGAGCATATCCCCTCGCAAAAGAACTTAGCTCGATCAGCATTTGGTTTCGATCCCGATGCAAATTACATAACTCCGTTACGCACAAAAAAGACAAACTAACCAAACCACCTCCACACACAATCACGGCTCTATTGCACGGACCAATAACATGCACCGATCTATTTTCTGTTAACATGTATGTAAAAAAAAAAAATTAAAAGATATGTATACTAGTATCAGTAGTGAATATCACACGTGACATGTCGTAAGAGGAAAAAAATGTCTGTTTTCTCACAACGTAAATACCCGTAAAAAATCAAGTTCCCACGTTGCATCATTTTATTTACTAGCATTTTTTTTCAACCGTCTGGACTCTATAATATTACTAAGAAGGTGTTCGAACTTAATACACTTCTGTAAGTGTGAGTAGCATTCATAGCTTAATGTGGTAAAACGATTAAATATTCATCTCGAAAGATGTGGACTAATGGTTCTTTTGTGAAAGCTAAATAAAAACATGAGCTAAGGGAATATAATCTGTCGGGTTTCTTACAAAGATACCGGAATTTTCTACCAAAATTAGATTTAATGCCTTCTCTTGTGAACATCGTTATGTTGTAGGTAAATGTCAATGTCACCTGTAAAGTTAAGTGCTTTAATAAAATCAATATGGCTGATGTGAAATGTCTAGGCGAGTACTTCGGTGAGTATATCATTAAGTCTTGTGACAGAGTCTTTTAGTATAGAAAGCCGAATATAAGTTGAATATACATGTAAAGTGAATTCAATCGTATCGAACGCCCTGTAACATACGGCTCAGATTAAAATCGAGCTTCAGTCGAACCCGTGATATCAGAAGACAAAATCCGTGTTATATAAACAGGGTGGGCGGGTACTGAGACCCATATTTACAGAAACCCCGTACTCTCTCGTATGACAATCCGTAATTCAACAAAAAGCAATTACTCTATGGATTTGAATGAGAATGTTTTCATTTCCTCAGAATCAATTCTACTCTTTTCCTGGTATTGTTTAGTGACAAAACAGATTTATTGCTCGGCATATTTGCCTGCCATTATTTCGTTACAGAGGGAGATAGTTATTTTGTCTTTTGTACAAATTGTGGGAGGACATTACACTAATGTTAATGTTAACCAAGTAAACAATAAAAATTTTCCCAGATCCTGCTCCAAGGACATTGCACATATCTAATACTCCACAGACAACACAAGTAATAAGTTTGCATGTTTACATTTTTTAAAAAATCAAATGAACTAGTTGGTTGATATCCCAACCATCTATGGTATGATGTCGGTCGCATGACATATTTACATGTAAAATATATCTTCTTTAAAAAAAAAACAAGAAAAATCCTGTAGTACCCAAGAGTTACCCTCTAGTTCGCCTTCCCTCAAATCCCAGGAAAGCCGAGACATTTTAAATTTTTTTTTCCTTTTCCATAAGATGCTGTACACCAAATGTTCAGGAGAAAAAAAAATTACTTAAAACAATTGATACTTAAGTGACTCAAGTGACCTAAAATTTGTACTCTATTAAAGCAGGTTTTGTTTTACTTGTATTCACCTGTCCTTTTGTTTTTTGATGACTCGACATTAATCAATTCTCACCTGTCTCTATGGAATATATAGAATATCAGATCGATTCTGTAAATTATTGATAATTTTAAAGATCCACAACAGGAACTCATACCATAACTCTAAATGAAAAATAAATATTTTAAAATTAAATTTAGATTTCATGAAAAGAAGTATTCAATGACAATTTTACTACTGGAGATCTGAATAATGAAAACTGTGAACGAATTTTAACGAGTACTTTTAAAAGTATGTTTTGTGTGTCTAAAAATTAGAACTCGAGGAAGCACATTACTATAGTATGTGAAAATTCTCGACTTAAAGGTCATATATAATGTAGCTTATAATTAATTAGTTTCGCAATCAGCAAATAATAAAAGTATAAGCCTTATACATAATTGGCAAGAGTTCTACCGCTCAATTTGTGAATTGCTAGATAACAATTTTCTCTCCGCTTTAATCTTGGTCCATTGATTCCAGTCTGTAAGGTTACAGAATAAACAATTCACACAACTAACTGTAAACAAGGCAGGACAATCAATTCTTTAAATCAATCTCCAAATTTTTACAGACATTGTTTTTTAGACTATGGCTATTGTTTACAATACTTAGTCCTAGTTTTGTCTTTTAGAAAGTTCCCTGTCTGAAACCAATGAATGGAGAGGGAAACTATATCGAATTGGAACAGTCTGTTATGAAAGTTAAGGATGTTTAAGAAGTTTAAAATTTCTTTTTTCCGACTTCTTTAAGGCGCACTGCAAATTTTTAACAATATACTTACATATCTACATAGTCAATTTTTTGTGGGCTGAATTGAATCTGTTATAATTTTTATGCTACGGGTCATAGTTTTTGGTCTGTCCGTCTGTCTCGATTTCTATTTGTCCGTTTATATGCAAACACTTTAACCCTACCGATTGTTTTTAGCCGGGCTTATTGCTCAAAGAGCAATTGCCGGCTTATGTGATCCTGTTCAAGGCAGGATGTTGACCCCATAGTCGCCATTTTAAAGTTACGTGCAAAAAGATAGTTCTTATTACTCTCAACCGCTTTTGAGATAATACAAACGCTAAATAAAGCAACAAAAATATAAACGAAGTTTTATCTATATAAAATAAACATTAGTAGTGATGACTTTGAAAACTTCATAAGTCAAAGAACATAGTTCATGAGCGTAAGGATTTTTGATAATCAGTGTTACCGTAGTTCTCTACACATACGAGGTAAGGCAGGAGAGGGAACCAGACTGGCCTGTTTGTTTACATTCAGCTGCGGTACCAGATTAATTCTGATTCTGACAAAATCGGACCGTGGTATTAGGATTGAAAAAGCTGCAAACATTAACCTTCGCCATAACTTTTGAACCATAAAAGATAGAGACTTCATATTTGGTATGCATACTCCACTAATAAACTAATTAAGTTCTTTCAAATGACACCAAGGTCAATGACCTTGTGGCTTTGACTGTGAACTGTATGCTAAAAATAGTTTATTCGTACCTTTGTCATTTCTTTCGAACCATAGAAGATAGAGACTGCATATTTAGTATGCATACTCCTCTAATTCATCTCTTTCAAATAACACCAATTTCAATTACCTTGTGACCTTGACTGTGACCTGTATGCTAAAAATAGTTTTTTTTGTACTTTTGCCATAACTTTTGAACCACAAGAGATAGAGACTTCATATTGGTATCCATACTTCACCAATCAAGTTCTCTCAAATGACACCAAGGCCAATGCCCTTTGTGACCTTGACTGTGACATATATGCTTGAAATAGCTTTAAAAAAATTTGTTGCCGCCGGGCCCATAGTCTTTCACAAACACATATTGCTATAAATATAGGATAGTCGTCAGGAAAATAGTACCTAACACTATCTAATGCATACATAACAAAAACTGACAGTGCATGCATGTGATAAATTTAATTAAGTCTGCACCATGCTGAGATTAATATCAGTAATAGATTATATGTCCGACTCCATACTGCGATGAAACCGGTAGTCATAAACAATTACTTAGATGCTAATAAAGCGCAAAGGGGAGTTCTTTTTTTTTAGTTTCCTGCAACAAGCTATTAAATCACACTATGGAGTCGTATAGATATGTATAATGGAAATTAGGAAAAGTTAGGAAGTTAAAAATTTATGCGCTTTACAGTATAATTTTGTAATGTGTTCATTTTCATTGAAGTTGAAAAGGACCAGAAAGTCAGTCGCGAGAACATTTGATCCGACTTCTAGCTGTGCTAAACTGTGTTAAACATCACAGTATCACTATAGACCCATCAACAAATGCACTGTTCACAATCTGTTATATAAATAATGTCAGTTTTACCGGGGGTTCATCCTTTCATTTGAAATAGAACACAACGGTTGACGGGTGATGTTTCCTCCTCCATGGTACCTGATCGTTTTTCTGACGTTTTGGAGGTCGTATTTGCTCTGTTAGCAATCTTGCAATAGACTTTACTGAGCTTGGTGACTCTTAGCTATTTTCACCTAAGCTGTGTAAACATGTCATTTTATTATACCTCTACTGATTTTTTCCTATATAAAATTAAATGATTAGATCTTAACAATTCCCTAGAATTCGCAGTGAATCGGCTAATCGCCGTGCGTTAGTTTTTATGAGCTAATCCCTCGGTCGAAAGCTAGTCATGCTAATTCGCGGTTATAGCTTTTCATTGTGACGTCATAATAGAGCGACGCAAAAACACAATGCTTCGTGACGTATTTCATAAAAGTAAGACGTAAACAACAAACAGAATGCAATGATTATATTAGAATTAGGGATTAACTGTCTTCTAATTTGATATTTGGGACGAAAAATGGTTTGTGAATCTGTAAATTAATATATTTTTTTAAAAAGGTGATCTTTACAATTTAAATTTGTATCTGTATAATAAAAGAGTTAAAGTATATATCATTGAGGGAGTTAGTAAGATTCCAGTTCCCCTCGACCAGGACCATTTCCCTCGGCGCGCTGCGCCTCGGGAAATAGTCCTGGTCTTTGGGAACTGGAATCTTGCTAACTCCCTCAATGATATACTTTAACTGTATACTGTGATAGTACTGTCCTAGGCGAAGCTCGATCTAATGATCAGACTTGATTTATGACAAAAACGGGCTTTCCATACAGGTTTTCATCATTAATTCACGGCATTCACAATATTTTTTGCAGATGTCTATATTATTTAATTCAATAAAACGTTTATCAAAGGAGTCTACATTTATATGATCGGCGTTTCTGAGTTCATTATTTCATTGATAAGGGCACTGTCGGATCTTACGATCACGCATCTAGACATTCATGGGGAAACATGGAATCACAAAGTCTGCAAGAAGACCTGTTTAAAAAATTCTCTGTCTAATTTGCCTGATTTTATTACGAATTATCTAAGGAGCAGATTGATTAATACACATACAGCAAAAAGTACTCACAAAAACTGCCTTGGGGGCGTATATATGGTTTATTTATTTGATACTCTGACTGCTGATTTAAGGGGACATTGAACTATTGATCAGCAGACTAACAGAATGGTGGTATTACCTGCCATCTACGGCGAGTATTCGATCTATGACTGGATAATTCCTATCTGTCCGTCTGATCGTCAAAAAATGGTTAGCTGCTGACTTTACCATATACATGTACATGAAGATGTTTTTGGGTGAGCTATACATGGCGAAATAACTTCACCTAAATACAATTAATATACAAGTATCATGATGAAATTGAATATCGCAATTATCGTAGAACTATATATAACGATCCCTGACTTTGACGTCCTATTTTGGTATATTGCTGACTATACCCTTTTATTTTGAAATGAAATTTAGAAAATGATTGATTTTTATTATCTTTTAAATGAGAGATAAGTTTCAAAAATTCAACATATAATCACAGTAAAAATACCAAAGTATAATCATTAGAGTTGACCTTGACCTTTGACTTTGAGAGTAACTTAACCTCTGCTGCAATTTTATTAATGGAAAACCTGTCTTATAAACGTAAGAAATACATTATGTATATAGCAGAATCGGTCACATGCCACTATAGATAGTTTCATACATGATGATGTATGTTTTATCCTGCTACTATAGTATTCAATATAAAACGTTTGAAATGAGGTAGTTTTCTATTGCATTATTTTTAAGCACTGTGGTATTTTTCACATGCAGTTTGGTGCTGCTTTTCTTAATATATACAAACCAATTAGACACCTAGCAGAAGAGTTTGAAAGTTAATAGCGAGCGCAGCGAGCGTCGCGAAGCGACGCTCGCGAAGCGAGCTCAATAGACTAACGTGTAAGAACAGAGGAAATTCGGATTGAAATCTGTACATACGTCAGCCAAATTTCTCTGTGCAACATTCCCAGAATTCCTGCACTACCCAATGTCCTTTGCGCGAATATTGCCGAATAAATAAATAAATAATAACGTAAAGCATATATCAGACTTTCAGTTTGTAGAAATCTTTCAAAGAAACAAGAAATAACTCTGCAATGTTTTTCGACAAAAATTGCACTAGTTCTATAGTTTCAAACAGACGCTCGGCTGTCTCCGTAAGCTCCGACGAGCTTTGTGACGTCGTATGACGTCACAGCTAGTCGAGAAATCTCGTGCGGCTTGACGTTCGAAGTGGCTGATCTCAAGTGTTTTTGATGGTACAACTGCGCTCGCCCAAACGGTCACACCGTAAAACATATTAGTGAGCGCAGCGAGCTCAATAGACTAACGTGTAAGAACAGAGGAAATTCGGATTGAAATCTGTACATACGTCAGCCAAATATCTCTGTGCAACATTCCCAGAATTCCTGCACTACCCAATGTCCTTTGCGCGAATATTGCCGAATAAATAAATAAATAATAACGTAAAGCATATATCAGACTTTCAGTTTGTAGAAATCTTTCAAAGAAACAAGAAATAACTCTGCAATGTTTTTCGACAAAAATTGCACTAGTTCTATAGTTTCAAACAGACGCTCGGCTGTCTCCGTAAGCTCCGACGAGCTTTGTGACGTCGTATGACGTCACAGCTAGTCGAGATATCTCGTGCGGCTTGACGTTCGAAGTGTTTTTGATGGTACAACTGCGCTCGCCCCAACGGTCACACCGTAAAATATATTATCAATACACTACGAATTATTTTATCAATGCACTGTTTATTATTCTTCGTTGATGCCATCATTTACTAATGAAACGATCATTGATGATATTTTTCCCTACATTTTTTTATGGCCTTGTTTTATACTTTCTTTCCGAATATGGAATACACAAACATATTGATGTATTTGATAATCAAGGAACAATCGCATAGTCCTGATTGATTAGTTTATTTAAAGACGAGAGGAGCTTTAAATGGGAAATATTTGTATCTGTGAAGGAAGACACGAGTTTACTTTTATAATTAGTAAACTGTCGCCCCCGCCTTCTGCAGTGTCATTACAAATGGTATCCTAATCAAATCTCGTTCTCAGCTTTATATCAGAGTTTACACAACAGATTATTTGTCGTCTGCGAATGACGTCATATTGATTGTCTTTCCTTTACTTAGGATCCCAGTTGCCGTTTTTGGCTTCCCCTTTTCGACCAATGCCTTTTGCTGACGTCGCTAATTACCAAATTTCTTCCGATTATAGAAACAATGGAGTGATAGGGAGGGCATCTAATTAAAATACATTGTACCAAAATCGCTATGCTAATCTATATCAAGTGCAGAACAATACTTTTAAACAGGCGTTTGTGTATCTATCAACTCCCCATTAATAGTCAAATCCTCCAAACTTTAGGACTTTGACCCCCAACCCCTAACAAAAATTTTACAAGTATAATATTGGATTGAATTCAAAATAGTAAGCATTGACAGAGCAGTTACACATGTACGTTTCCACTAATATAGACATCATGTAAATGTCTAGATGATAGCTGCAGAACCGTAGCTCAATAGCAACGGAACCTAAAACAGACATCTGCATTTCAAACACTCTATTTAAAAAATTCCAGTTTTCGTCTAGTACTCTACCTATTGTATCGAATGTAAAACAATAAGACCCGAGGACTTACCCAGCAGCGCCAGTCGTAGAGCTGACGCATTGTTGAGTTTGATGAATTCTCCGAATGAGCGATGAGTGAAATCGGCGTAACAGTGATGCTTAGAGTACCCAGACTGCATTTCTGACTAGTCCCCCAAAACACTTCTGTAAAACTCCAGCACCGAGCCCGACGTCATTCGTGGAGGTTAGCAGAGCGCGCACCTGTAAAGATAGAGGGAACCAGCGCGTGAGTGTGTTTATGTTGTCATGTTAAAGTCAGACAACCTTATACACAGGTAATCAAATCAGTATCACTAACAGGCACTGATACACCATCAATTAATTGTCATTCATAATTAATATCTTCTCAGCTTAAATGGAAAAAAAAGTGTGACTGTCAGAGAGAGAGAGTGAGACCCTCTGCAGAAGTGTTATTTACCTCTTTGTCAACATGACATATTTTACGACGCTTAATAATATTGTGAAGAAAATAAATATAGAGTTTCATCTTCCATGGCACACAATCCAACCTGTAATGTACTTAATAAGGGGTCTCTACTTACCTTGTTCCCGATTTATATCTTAGAGGTCTCTATTTGCCTTGTTCCCAATTTGTATCTTAGAGGGCTCTATTTACCTTGTTCCCGATTGTATGTTAGAGGTCTCTATTTACCTTGTTCCCAATTTATATCTTAGAGGTCTCTATTTGCCTTGTTCCCAATTTGTATCTAAGAGGTCTCTATTTACCTTGTTCCCAATTTGTATCTTAGAGGTCTCTATTTGCGTCGTTCCCAATTTGTATCTTTGAGGTCTCTATTTACCTTGTTCCCAATTTGTATCTTAGAGGTATCTATTTGCGTCGTTTCCGATTTATATCTAAGAGGTCTCTATTTACCTTGTTCCCAATTTGTATCTTAGAGGTCTCTATTTGCGTCGTTCCCAATTTGTATCTTAGAGGGCTCTATTTACCTTGTTCCCAATTTGTATCTTAGAGGTCTCTATTTGCGTCGTTTCCGATTAATATCTTAGAGGTCTCTATTTGCGTCGTTCCCAATTTGTATCTTAGAGGTCTTTATTTACCTTGTTCCCAATTTGTATCTTAGAGGTCTCTATTTGCGTCGTTTCCGATTAATATCTTAGAGGTCTCTATTTGCGTCGTTCCCAATTTGTATTGTTTAAATATAGACTTCTGAGCATGATTATAATATTCAATATCTTTATATTTCATCTTCTGTAAACAAAAAATAACCTCTATGTTAGTGAATCTGTGTATTATAGCTTTCAGAGACCACTTTGGTGCTTATATGAGTCAGAACACGCTACTTGAGATCTCATAATCAAAAAATATATATATTAGTTCTGTCCTAAAATAATATTTTATTTAAATGGAATCAGAAGGTACACATATAGATAAACAGCGGTCGGAAATTTATTATTTTAATCCTTCCTATATTTCATTTATTTATTTATTAAGCAGTCTTTGCTCGATATCCCATCTGCTAAATTAATATAATTATGCATACTAGTATCAGAAACTATCTTGTACAGTGTGTAGTTGGGAAAAAAGTTGTTTGATCCGTTTTATACCAAAGCATGAAGAATCGAAAATTTGTTTTTGAAAAATTATTTTACGCTATTTCATTTAGGTACAAGTCTGCATGTTATTTGCCAAAGTCAATGGTAACTAAGTTTTCATTTAGCAATTTATAACAAATTACAACAAGAAAATTAAATTGAGAAATTTTTGGAATTTTCATTTAGCAATTTTTAACAAATTACAACAAGAAAATTAAATTGTGAAATTTTTGGAATTTTTTTTTAATGAACCAAATTTGGCCCTCATCAAACCTTGTTCTTTAACTTACAACTGCAAGAGTGATTTGTGTTTGCAATTGTTAATCACGAAATACCCTCTCCGAAATGATGGATAAATAGCTCATTAATATCTACCCACGCGTAAGTATTTGAAGGTTACATAAAAGTTTGTCAGAACAAGGCTGAATATCATAAATGTCCCCTCCGCTATAATTAGCTCTTTACATGCTCCTGTGATCCTAGGGATAAGTCGGTATGCTTTGTGAGTAGTATTTGTGGTAGACTGGTAGTGATGTTTAGTGAGTACAATGTAGTATTTGTAGTAGAGATCCGGGGGATCAGACCGAGTGCTGACGGGTTACGCCAGACTTACTACAAAGATGTTTGTAACCATTAGATGTACTAGATACGTACATATGAGGGTTTGATCCAGTACACAAATCAAGACAGATTGTACACATGTCAACAGCTATAACTGTTGATAGATTTGGGTTAAAGACATTCTCTCTCTCTCTCTCTCTCTCTCTCTCTCTCTCTCTCTCTCTCTCTCTCTCTCTCTCTCTCTCTCTCTCTCAACTACTCAGTATAGAACAACAAAGCATCATATGTTCAAAGCAGAAACTAAACATTGCAGAAGGTGTTTTACAATAACAAGATAATAACGCATTGAAACCTTTCTTTTATAGGCGTCTACATATGAGTGAAAATTCTCGAGAGAGACGTTAAACAACATACAAACAAACTAACTAAATAACTTTTGATAATTTTCAAAGAATGAATGACTTTGAGACTAGAAACTGTACTGAAATGAAATGTAAATGTGTTGGTTGGGATTAAAATTATTGCATATTATGTAAGCATTGTTTTAGAACATTTTTTCCTGTAATGCAGCTCCGTAGCACTTATGGGGTAATTTGCTGAGAGGGAGACAGTACATCCTATATCTTTATGTATACCGTTTGCGACATCACGCCATTAATTTAAACATCTCCTACACATTATATTAAAATTATGTTTGATAATATTATTTTTTCGCTATTTTTAAAAGCAAGCAAACTTGTTTCGTTCAAAAAAAGGTCTTATAAATCAGTTTAAATTGTTATTGAAAATTGAAATTGCGTGGGTCAAGACAAGAGATGATTCGTTTAAAGATCGTGTAAAAGAGGGAAAATGACTGATTCCGCCTTATTCGTCTTCTTTAGAAGATAATATACGGTATGGAAGAACGTTGACAAGATTTAGATTTCGGAAGCTTTTCTTTAAGAAGGTATAAATCACAGTTATTGTAATTGTCTTGTAAAGCTCGACACAGGAAGGAAACTTCAGGGAGGTGTCATTATATCGAGTTCGTGCCGCCTAATGAAGCAGAATCAGGGAATCTATTTCTTTTTAAACTTTCTCTAAAACCCATGTTAATAGAAGTTTCCTAATGACAAGTTTTTAAAATTGTTCAATAAAGTAGCAAGGAATAGTTGACAAATTACCTTTATTAATTTAATTATTCAAATCATGAGTAAACTCGTGAATATTTTCTTTGAACTTTGTCTAATGAATGAATGAATAAAAAATATTCGACTGGTACCAACTTTTATGCATAAACATACCTTACATATTTTTATAACGTCAAAATTTCTTGCATATTATAATTAACATTTTACATGCAGAGTTGATTTCCTACAGGTAACTCTTCAAAATCCTTTTTCAGTCTTTAAAAGTCAACGGAATTGAATTCGATCTATATACCCTTCGTATACTATATATACCCATATGATACCTAAACTTTATAAGGTACAGAAACTGCTATTCCAAGCTCCTAGATATTACTTCACACAAAATCAATAACTGGACAACAGGAGAGAGTGGAAACACATTGTATTTTATCGTATTAGGAAGTCAGGTAAATCAAAAACTCCAGGAACTTTTAAAAAATCATATTTATTAAAAAATAAATGAATAATACAAGATTGAAACAATACCAATCCGGACCAGAGCAATCACGGACCTCTACAACATCAGATGCAGGATCAGGTGTCATGGAGGAGAGAGCATTCCTTGATAACCAGTCACATCCGTCTCGTGTTCATTATCATGACAGGACAGACAGAAATGTGTAGGTGATTCAGTGTGTAAATAATGTGTAACAAGTAGTATGAAAACGTCAGTCAGAATTCGACTAAACGTTAAATTGTATTTACTGATAAATTCATGCTATCGACCATAAATTTTGTGAAGAAAAGAAAGAAAATTTTCTACGCAGAGCATGCTCTTGCGTTTCGAATTAGCTGGGGGATATATAATCCATATGCAGGTGATACGGGTACATAATTGCCACATAAGTCAGAAAACTTTACGATAGAAAAATGAAGTCTTCACGTTTATCATATTTTTTTGTAAGCTTACCATGAACCCTCTTTTCTAATAAAATATCAAAATATTAAATAGATATGTCAGACTGTGGTATTTTTTAATTCATTTATTTTAAAATAATAAATTCTGCTTCATGTGAATGCATAAAAGGCACAGTTGTAGACTGTTGGAAGTCAATCTGCATAATATCGTCAATCAAAATCTCGAGCATCTTTTTTTATTAAATATCAACTTTAGAGTACTTGTACGTACCAACTATCGCCTATGTCTCAAAACAGTAAGCATGTATTAACATTTTCAACTGATTTCTCTCGTAAATTTATAGTGATATGTAGATTTTCGATGAGATAAATGAAGTGAAACATATAGAGATAACGAAAAGTATTCAAGATGAAAAGTCCACTAAACAATATAAAGCAGGAGCAGAGGAAACACGGACCTCCAAAACATCAGAGCTGGGATCAGGTGCCATGGAGGTGTTAGCATCCCTGCCAACCGGTCACACACGCCGTGTGCTCCTTGTCATTATTGGGAAGTAACGGAAAAATCCGTCGACAATTCAGTATCTATTTATGACCTAACAATAAGTAATTGGTATGAAAAACGTCAGTCAGTATTGGACTTAATGATAAATTGTATTTGCTGACTAGGTCATTATATTTACCATAGAACTTACGAAATTATGACTTTAAACGAGACTTCTGATATTCTTGTTTCAGTAACTTGTTTGTCAATAACTTACCTCGTTTTAAAAATTGTTCATACGTAGAGCATGCTCTTGCATATCGAATCAACTGAGAGATATGAATCCCGTATGCTGGTGATGAAGGTATATTGCTGCATAAGCAAGAGAAGTGTTTTCTTTTTTCATGTATAAGATTTTGGACAAATTCTGCTGTATATGAATGCAAAATTAGGTCTGCTTATAAGAAAACGCAATTGGTACCTATGAGAATTCTAATAGATTGTTGGAAAACCTGGTCTCCAAAAACCACATAGAATCATAGATATTGTCAATCAGAGACACGAGCATCTTTTTTTTAATATCAACTTAAAAGCACTTCTGTGAACAATCAGAATGAATTTAAAAAATAATTTTATTAATGACCAATGAAAAAGTGAGTGAATTTAATACGAGTTCCATTTAGATGCATAATGGGCTTCGCCCGTTATGCAAATAGACCCACATTTCCAACTTCAGTTGGAGACCTAGGATAATTTTATTCGCTGGTTATGCGATTGAACACACGTTATTAACAATTGTTTATGTCTCGTTATACCCAAAAACCCAGAAAATGATTCCTTAAATCATCTGCACATGGTGTTTATAAACCCATATTGTTCGATACTCAAGAACTGATGCCTACAATCTATTTTTAAGCGAAGAAGGACATATCGACGAATAAGTAGATTTTACAGAAATTTTAACAAACTCGTAAAAATCAGCCTTTCATTCATAAATGGATGTAGCATGGAGGTATCAGTTTGATTTGAACATATTTTATTGTTTAACACAAAAGGATCAGAAACAAGTTCTTGCAACTTACAAGTTCTTCTCCTGCAGGTATTAGTAGAATTTCAGAGCAGATCACTCCATCGATATTTTGGCACTCGCCTTGTGACTTGATACTTTTTCTAAACATGTACAGTGTAAATGAAGATATTGTCACTTCAGTAAAATTAATTACTTTAATGCATTCCGTGCCAATATAGAACAAATGGAGAATTCTATATTCCAGAATTGAATGCACACCAGACATGCACCAGTGTCTAACTGATGTTGTAACACTCAGGATCAAAGCAAGCAGAGCAGGATTCTAGTTTTAATTCCTCAAGGATTAAAGTTATTTGTTCCTAGGATTATTTTAGTTCACGCGTACTTACATGACATATGTGGGTGAAATCCTCCCTCGGAGTAATACACTTAACACTGTTTAAATCAAGTGAGCGAATTATCAGTGAAATAATACACGTGTAATGCTCATCTCCATGATAGTTTTATAACATTTTCACAATATGTTATTCAGAAATAAATGTTTAATGGATTTTTCGACACGTTATTTAGGTGAAGGAATTTTTTATATCAATTTGTCGACACGATATTTTTCTGTCATATTGGAAAATTTTTATGAACTATGATTCAGTAAATCGAAAAAATGACAGTTGAAATGACACATTGCAAGTACTTCATTGAGGGATGACATTTAGAAGTTTTATTCATTTACTGCTAATCAAATAACCTCCATCATGTGGTTGAGTGGGTGTTATGCTCTCTGGAACACTCAGCACTCTTATTGAGGCTTTATGTGACAGATTCCTGGCGAATGTCCTTAAATCATATCTGTAGCAGCAGAAACAATCACAGAACTCCCATATTACATGTTGTATTTATTTAGTTTTCAAGTTTTTCTGCTTAAACTTTTAGTCAAAATTGAATTCTGAAACCTAGGACTATACATGGTATATACTTAAAGCGCATATAAACAGATAAAGGATCACATAAAGCTAGTGAAAGAAATTCTAACACGTACATATAGTTTATGAAAGGATTTCTAGCAATACCAAAGAGAGCTCACAAGGGTCATTTTGAAATTTCAAAACATTCAGTCTATGAGAGAGTCGAATGCTGACTTATGCACTTTTACATGACGAGGAGCACATGGCGAGCGTGGAAGATAGACAGGGGAGCCTGCCCCTACATGGCACCTGATTCCAGCTCAAATGATTTAAGAGATCCGATATGTATTATGTAATAACGATTTTTTTATAGCTTGATTAATGTCCATAATTCCCATAGGGCCTATGGCAGATTTTGTGAGAGCACGTAGGGCTTTTCAATGAATTTTCGAAACAATTAGGACCAATGATATTTTTATGAGAGCATGCAAGGCTATTAGTAGAAAGTTCGAAGCATGCAACGTCAATATATCTAATTTTTCGGAGCACATCTAAGAACAATGACAAAATTTCAAGACCTGGCAGGACTTTTGAAAAATGTCCTGTGAATTTCGGAATGACTGTGGCGTTTCAAAGCGCATTTATATTGCCAATGTCATATCTTTAGTTAGAGGACAGGACTCCTTTAAAAATGCTGGAAATGGAGGGAGGGTATTACAATTCCAGCGTGCATTGGAATTTTCTAAGAGTGGAATTGTTTCTTAGAGAAAATTTAAGACATTGAGGGAAATGAAAAAGAATTTTGAGAGAGTCATTGACCAATAGAAGTTTAAAGGCTTCTGAATTCAAAGGGCCGATTGTAGAATTTCAAAGGATAGAAAATAAAAAAATATGCCTGACCAAAGATAAAATTTCAGATATCATACGTTGCAAGTGATATAATTTCAAAGACCATATCAGGTTATTGGCAAATGACCAAATATTTAACTATGTCAATAGTTAAATTCAATATGTGGTATGCATCGTAGTTTCTAACAAATGATGAAATTTCAGACAATTTATTCCACACTGGAAAACTGGCAAGTTTAACAACACATCGTCTCTATAAGGAATCTTTACCCAGGTAACTGAGATAGAAGTGTACCTTAAACAGGGCCAGTAGTTGAATTCAGTTTCAATTCACCTAATAAACATTAATTCCGTACTTATCCTCTACAGCCAAGGACGTATGGTGATAGACAATCGAATGAAAACCGAGCCTTATTGATTTATTAAGGATCTAGATATCTCGGTGTGCTAAATGATAAATGTCTCTTTGCAGTCCACAGCTCTCTCGTTTGTTAACATCAAAGACGAGGGGATCCCACGGCATTTCCTGTACTTAACAGAATATAACAATTGTGATGCTACACCTGAGTGTGTAACCAAAACTCAAGGCGTTAACTACCCACAAACCAAACACCGGGTCATCTACCGCTCACCTCTGTGTAATGGCTTTATTTTGTCCTTCATCTCATCTTTTCATATTTTTCGTTCCATTTCTTTCATAAAATTGAAAGTACCTTATAGTATGGTTGTTGGTACTAGTAAACAAGATGAAACGTAAGGGTAAATTGAGATATTCAGCTTACAGTTATATAAAAATTCTAGATGTCCAAAAGAATTTCACAAAATTTTTTTGAGCATTAAGGTTGCATTGAAATAAAATTTTTATTCTTTATGCAAATTAACCTTCTTTAAAATTAAACATTTTTTTCACAAAGATTTTTAACACATTAAGACGTCGTGTCGTTGCCTTTTTCATGTTGTTCATTGCTTCTAAAATATAAGTGATAAAAGAAGCATAAAGCAGCAGGAATACACTATAAAGTACAAGATAGCTTAGATATTGTTTTTTGGTTGTTATAAAATATTCGATTTTTCAGATCAAAGGAATTGTATCATATATGAACCGCCAGTTGTAGTGTACAGTGTAAATTACAATCCACAATGTCACAATAATAAATTATTACTTGCTTACTTTTAAATTTTACACAACTACATAACAGCATGCAAAATATCTGTTTAATGTGGCATTATTTATTAGAAATCAGATCATTAAACTGCATTCAATAATTCAGAAGTGAAAAAAGAGTTGGATAGATTAAAAGATCTACCTGTCTCCTATGAAAAGCAGGTAACAACGTTGTCTTTGTTTATAAGTCTCATTATGCAGATTGTTATATAAATTGTATTTTAGAGAAACTGGGATTTAATTTTACAAGTGCTAATCCTACTTTTAACCATAGCTCCCTTTTTAAGGAGCAGATTATTCAAATTTCATATATCAGTTTTAAATATTTCTTATATTCCCATCAACCAAAATGAGTTTGAATTATCATATCTAAATTTGATTCCGAAACTTCATAAAAAGCCATTCAAACAAAGATACTAGTACCTGCAGGGACCTATATACTACCGTAAATCTGGAAATTTTTACGTCGATTTTATTTTGCAAATCTGGGTCAAAATGCTGTTGATCAATTGTTACGTTTCAAAATTTTGCGAATGACCACTACTTTGTTTACATTTTCTTAATGTTGAATTATTTTTAAGAAATATATTTTTGCGAATGCAATGAACTCGCAAATTTGCTAAAAATTTATCTACAGCAAAAATTTCCAGATTTACGGTATATCGTATATAGGTCCCTGGTACATGTACATAGCGGGTTCCAGTAAATGTTCTACCACGCCTCATTCTTTCTTTCTTTACTAAAATATTAACAGTAGTAAAGGAGAAACTTCAAGAGTACTGTGCTACAATATATTCGAGAAGTGGTGTGAATCAGATCTGGATCTGAAAATATTCCAAGGAACACTTGAAACATTTGAAATCACAAAATTTTACCAAGATCAATAACATAAGTACTTTTCAATTTTATACACAAATATTCTCCACGGTAGAGTGAAGTCCAAGCTTTTTGATGTCATTGACAACTGCTTTTTCAATAAAAATGGAACTCGTAAATCTACTCATATTGTCATTGGTCATTTGCAAAATTGCTTTGTTAAAAACAATCTGATTGTATTCATAAGTACTCTGAAACTGATATTAAAAAGATGCTTGACTTTCTGATTGATAATATCTATATTGTTTTTGTAGGCCAAGTCTTCCAACAATCTATGGAATTCCTATCGGTACGCAATGATTTCTGATCAAATAAACCGCAATTTTTTAAAGACATCCTCACACTAAGTATTGTATTCGACTTGATCTAAAATGTTATGTGTAACTGGGAACGGATTATAGAATCCCATTATGTCTATGACAGTGACTCCATCGATCAAAATATTGTTAAATATATTAAATTGGCTTCTATTATTAATAAGATAATGCTTATATTCAGTTTGAATTTAAATTAATGAGCATTTGAAAGTAATTTTCCGTTTTTTCAATTTAAAAAAAAATACGTAATTAAAGACAAACATGTTACTTTTCCTTTACATTCTTGTTTGAACAAGTTATCTTGCATGATTGGATATTGCTTTTCTACTTCATAAGCAATACAGATTAACGCAAGTAAGAAACAGAAAGAGAAGATTTCATCTTAAAGACTGTCTATCACTTTACAGAAACTATTTCATGTTTGATTCGGAAATATATTAAATTTTAGAGTTTTCTACAGCAAAAACATGGACTTTTTTATTATTCAAACTAAGGGATACATATCTTGTTTACGCATTTCCTCATTTACATGTACATACTGCCAAAAATTGAACTCTGTTACT